>VYZT01040769.1:47509-115988 GCA_013400735.1 Pomatostomus ruficeps
TTTCATCCACCCTGTCTTTGAATGCTTTCAGGGGTGGAGCATCCACAGCTTCTCTGGGAAACTTGTTCCAGTCTCTCACCACCCTCACAGTAAAGAATTTATTGCTAATACCTGACCTAAACCTACCCTCCTCCAGTTTAAGGCCATTCCCCCTCATTCTATCACTGCATGCCCTTGTAAAAAAGCTCCTCTCCAGCTCTCTTGCAGGCTCCCTTATGTACTGGAAGGTGCTCTAAGATCTCCCTGGAGCTTTCTCCAGGCTGAACAACCCCAATTCTCCCAGCTTGTCTTTCTAGGAAAGATTCTCCAGTCCTGATCATATTCGTGGCCCTTCTTTGGATTTACTCCAGCAAGTCCTTGTCTTTCATATGTTGGGGCCCTGGAGCTGGGCACAGAGTTCCAGGTGGGGTCTCATAAGAGCAGAATAAAGGGATAGAACCGCCTCTCAAAAATTGCTGGCCACGCTGCTTGTGATGCAGCTCAGGATGTCTTTGTCTCCCTGGGCTGCAAGTGACATTGCTTGGTCACACTGAGCTTTTTATCCACCAACACCCCCGAATCCTCTTCCCCACAGTTGCTCTCAGACCATTCTTTGCCCATCCTGTACTTGTGCTTGGGATTTCCATGACCCAAGTGCAGGATCTTGCACTTGGCCTTGAGGTGGAGGGGAAGCATATTCAGCACCAACTTATGCATCATTCAAAGAGCACTTTTATTTTTGAAAATACACCTGTATTTGTGCCATTGATTTCCAGGTACCTGTTCACAAATGTTTAGGAGTCCTCCCAGGCTGGATGTCTGTTTCTCCAAAGGAGTCAGTTAAAAGAGGTAGGTTGCATGAAGTGCCTTCTAGAGTGCTTTTTGGAGTCTGTAGTACAGAAAATTAACTTGTTCCGTGAAACTGCCATCCTAATGTCATTTTGTAGTGAATCCCTCAGGATGAACTCTGTTTATAAATCCTTTATACTTGCATTTCAAAAGTAAGTATGATTTTTTTTTCTCCATGACCTCCTAAATTAAGGAAAGAGACATAATTTCAAATCCTATTAACCAATGTTTGCAAACTGGAATGTGAACTGAAGCTATGGATCACTGCCACTGGGAATGAAGAATGAAAAATCTAAGAAAGGGAAAGATATAATTAACAGCAATAGAAGTTCATATCTACTTTGATAATAGGAATTAATATGGGATATTAAACTTAGTTGCTAATTGTGACACACTCAAGCTATCTGCTTATTTCATCATTGCCTTTTTTGGTGCTAAGACAAATGCTGGTTAAAAATATGTATCTATCTAACTTCGTACTCAGAGAATGGGGTTAGATTAATATAACACCCTTCAAATTATTCTTCTTTGATCAGTTTTGAAATATTCTTGGCAAAACAAAGCACTGGAAAGAGAACTTCCTGAACTGAATAAAATACAGATCTCATGAAAAGTTGTTATTTATTAAAACTTTTAAAATCATAGATTGCTAAATGGGTTATCTTAACAATATTACTTGTTAACAATATCTAACAATAGTGTACATTCCAAGCCTAAGAAACTCAGGTAATCTGGAATATCTTTCTTTTTACATGTTAAAATTATATTTATATTGTTCTCCTGAAGACAATGTTAGAATAAAAAGACTAATTCATTTACATTTTAAAAATGCCAGTTTTCTTAAACATGAAGCGTTTGCTGTTAACAACTGGGCTCCAAAATCCAAATGAACAAATTGTTTAATATGAAACTCAGCCGTCCCACGTTAATAGATCCTGGCTGACAGTATGAAACTGGGGCATTATTGATTACAGTTCCAATGAGATGTACTAGCTTTAATAAAGCCTACAAGCAACATGTGCAGGCAAGCCAGATTCAAAACTGAAACATTATCTAAACAGAGTTGATTTCAAATGTTCCAAATGTAAATAACCCACCGGGTGGTCCTTGAGACTGTCAGCAGTCATTATTTTCTGTAGCATAAACAGGGCTGTCAGCTGGGATTTCTGTCACAGAGATAAAAAAGTCATTCTTCCCTTGCAAATCCCAGGCTGTTTTTAAAGCAAGTCATGCACCTCCAAGATAGATGGAGTTCCTTTCTGGATTTTAGTGAAAGTATCTTATAAGCTGCCATGAAAACCAGAATAGGTGAACAGTGTAGTCTATGAGGTGAGTAAACATTAATGGATTCAGCAGTGTAATGAGCCTTAAAATTCTGACCTGTCTAAATAAATGCATCATTTCCATAGATTCTATATGTTTGTTTTTCAAAGTTTTCTGCAGGTAGCAAAAGCTAAACCAAAAATCATAGATGTTAATAAATGACAAATGTGTAACCTTGGATGGAAAAATCATTGTACTTTAGAGGCTGCTGCTTCAATTAAACATAGACACATGATCAGGTTAAGTGATCTAAAGTATTAGTTGATCTTGAGGATTTATATAATGGCTTTAAGATTTAAGTCAACTATCTGATTCAGATATTTCAGGAGAGTGTTACTGCACTGTCTGCTTCTACTTAGTTCAATGGCAGCTGAGCAATTAAAACATCTTAGCAAATCTGATCTGATGTCTCTTAGCAAAATTAATTATGTAGTACTACCTTCTGTATCAACAGTCTCACCTTTATCTGATAGCCACTGAAATCCACAAGAGCATTGCCACTGGCTCAGCGGAAAGATGATTTTGGACAGTGCAACACATCAGAATTTATTTCCAAAATCTTTGCAGATTTTTCGAATTGATTTCCTGGAAGAAAATAAAATTTCCAGGTTCTTCTCAAGACCATTTTCACACTTCCTCCTGGAAATGGGTTATCAGGGGTCCATCCTTGCTTTCTATAATGGTGCTGTGCACTGCTCAAAAACTAGAGAACTCCACTCTTTACTGAACCACAGGTATTTCTTATTAACCAAGTATTTTCTTTTTGCCTGGGGAACTGAATATAGATTCTGCCTTCCATGGGAGAATCATTGTTTGCAACCCATATTTATACTTGCTTACCTGGTGCAGTAACTAGAGTCAACAGAAAGCGTGAACAATGTGGTTAATGCCTCCTGGTGCCTTGGCTTCTCAATATATATTATATCCTTTAGTAATTTTTGGAAGAAAGAAAGAAAAGGGAATTCTTCCTCTGAAGTGTTACTCGAAACCTAAAAATCTAAGGAAACAATGTATGATAAATGAAAGCTTTTGAAAACAACCAGGGTTCCATGGTGAATCTGAGCTCTCATCCTTTTCTAGCAAGGAATATCATCACATTTTAATCTGAATTAATGCACTGAATCCCATGGTTGCACTTTGTTGTTTCCAGATGACATGGCAAGATAAACTCAGCTGTATTTTACACAGAAAAAAAGATCCCTTCATCTAGGCACTTATGACCAGTCATGTGAAATTGACTTTCTTCAAACAGTCCCTTATCAGAGATACATGCACAGAAGGGTTGAAATATCAAGAAATATTTATTCCTCTCTCCTCCCTAAGTCTTTATTCTGTGATTGTGTGGCCTGCAAAGTCTGTGTGTAGTGTTGCCTGTGTGCTTGTCAGATTGCTACAGTTTTTCCTTTTCCTTTCTCCTTTCTTTTTATGCATTCCCCATGTCCTCTCAAGCAGCCACCAAGTATTCACTTCACCCTTCCCCAGGGGATTTTATATAGTCCTCATGACCCTCGTGTTCTTGGAGAAACACCTGTGTAACATGGCTTACATCCTGAAAAAACATCTTCCCTTTAAAACCTAGTTCTTGTACTTAACTCTCTAAAGCTGTCTATAGCTGTCTTTATCTTTTTCTCACTACAAAACCGTTACATTTGCATAACTGTGTAAAATACTGTGAGCATCCCACTACTTTCTACTGCTAAAAGGAATTTGATGACCAACTCCTACTGAGATCAATGAATTATACAAACACAAAATATTATGGGAATATTATGTATTTTTCTTTTGTGTCAGAATTAACTTTATTTGAAATGATGGTATATTTTAAACAGATTCTTAGTTCAACAGGTGAGGCCAGCAGATACTCTGAGCTGTACCTGAGCTCAATGTATCTTCATCCTGCACATGCATCAGGAAAACTTTCCTCGTATTACATTTTACTAAGCAACACCCTGTTGTCCTGAGTTTTGCAGTTTCTCAGTGTTTCTCTTACTGTAATACTTTCTCACACTTCTTCTGTAAACATGGCCATGGTTTCTTAACAACTATCTATGTTTTCCTAACTGTCTGTGTGTTTATCATTCCAGTATACTGGGTGGAGAAATATGATAGATTGATGCTTTGACCAATGGAATTGAGAGGTGGTCATTTCTACCTCCAATCCACGGTGATTTGTAAAAACATATAAATAAAGGCAGAGGGTTCTGCCCTCTCTCTCTTTTTGCCCTCTCCGTTTGCTGTCTCTGTGTGGTCTTTTATTTGGCTCTCCTTTGGGCTCCTCGGCCTAGCCGGCCTGACCCAGTGCTACAACACCCCAGACAAAAGCTATCAATACCATGTGCAGACCTACATAAATGAAAAGACAACAGCAAGGGACTGTCCTTGCATGAGTATTGAGAGGTGTATGGAGGCCAGTGTTCCAGCTTCTGGGTGCTGAGAGGGGAATGTGCTCTTCTTAATATGTGGTATCCTCTGCTTCTTTAAATCACAGCTGTGGATTTTGTTTTTGCCAAAAGTCATTTTTGCAACAGAATGGAATTTTCCACAAAACACTCCCTTCCACAAGAATTGCCTATTTTTAAAAGTCTTTGAAATAGGAAGCATTTAGATAGACAAAAATATCTTTTTCTGCAAACGTTTTTCAGGTGTTCCAGTCCCCTGAGACTTTCTTCTTTCTATGTTCCCCATAGTTTTTTCACCCTACAGTGCTTCAGTAATTTTCATACATATTGCCTTTAGGTTTGTGTTTGTTCATTTCATGGCGTTTCAGAGAAAACAAACTTAACTACTGAAATAAAAGGGATTGAAATCCCTGCAGTAGAATTATGCATCAGAGATACCGTAAGCTGTAAATGGGTGCTCTATAATCATAGTACTTCCCTTTTTCCTTCATCTGGAATTATTTTTCTTACACTAACAATACATCAGTCTAGTACTTGTCTGTAGTAAAGAAAATGCACTGACATGTCAGATTTGAATGTTAAAGGAAAACACACGGAAGCCACCTGAAACTGTGGTTGCAGAGAAAGAAGATTCTTTCAAATCCTGTTCTTCAGTATCTTTTTATAAATATCCATTGCATTTTTTTTAGATTAATGCCAAAAGGCTTTACTGTATTAGTCAGTAATAAAGTGGAGGGATTGGGTAAGCTAGGGGTAGATTCTGTGTAGAGGTTCAGTGAGTGCCTCTGCATGTGTGTATATCCATATGCGGTCTTTGGTGAAGAAGTAATGCCAGAGTGAACCTCTTTGATTGGATTATATTGTGTCCTGCCGTTTCCATCATTATTATATTATTAGATTATGTTTATTTTCATAACTGTGCTTTTACTACAGCTGTAAAAAAAAAATAAGAGCCTTCTTTGAAGTTCAGGATTATGTTGTGCTGGGAATATTACTTAAAAATTGGCCAAAATATAGCAATGGAGGGAGAGGGCTGAGCATGGGAATTTTAAGGCTGAGTGGAGCAAAAGCCATAGAAGTTCTGAAGCCCTGGTCTCGTGACCTTTAATAACATAGCTTTGCTACTCTTCCACTCCACAAACAGCACTGCTGATTTACTCGCATGAATAAGATTTGAAGGATCAAAACTATAACTTGACACTGGTGGACTTATTGGCATAGTTTGGTTTAGTCTACTGTAAGATCTAATTTTGCTCTGATTCAGAAGAGAAAAATTAGAAGAGCAAACTCCCTACATAGCCACTGAGAGAGGTAAGTGCTTCCAGGGGGGCTGCTTAGGCAGTGTCAGTAAAATGGCTAAAGAGACAGCATAGATAACATGCTTCTGAAATATAACTATACCATGTGGTTCTTGGAAAGCGAGACAGAGAATTGGGTGCATGTTAAGATTAGTCAAAGAAAGATAAACTTACGGTGGAGTTCTTGCTACTTTCATTTGGAATGTTAATCGCTCAAATTAAACAGTGTAGAGTACTCCAAATACCAGAGCAATGAAAAAGTTTACAGCAATGATATCAACATTTGGAGGGTCCATATTTTTTCAAGGTCTGTTCACTTCCCATGACTTTCAACATATTTGTACATTGCCAAATATAACTCAGGGTACAGATATCATGTAGGCCTGATTTAACTTGAGTGCCTGGGTGTAATTTCTTCACCAGTTACCTCAAGAACCAAAACAGAACCAAACCAAATAATGTTGTCTTCGATTGTAAAAATATATTTTATCCTCATATATGAAACAAACTTCCAGATTTGTGTATTCAGAAGGACGCCAAGGAGTGAACCGAGAAAAATTCTCCCTGTGAGTAAGAACAAAGTGATTTTCTAAAGTCAGTATAGAAATGTAAGTAACCCCTGCTAAAATTATGCCTTCTCTAGGCAAACATAGGTAAGTTTGTTCTCAAGGTCTGAAAAATTTGTCTTTTATACTCCTGAATTCAGATGATGTATGCAGCTTTCACATTAGAGATGTGGCATGGAATTAGGCATCATCTCATTAGAAAGGAAGATGAAGTTTTGGTCTCACGTTTTTGCAAACAGGAGTTATCAAGGACCAGACTGCCAGGCTGGGAAAATGGCAAAGCAACAGAGAGAGAGAAAAGAAGCTGGGCATTTGTGCCCATCCAGCTCCCCAGTCTGCCACGTGCTGGATGCAATTTCTTGGTTGAGCCAACCTTGCCACTTTTCCCCATGTGCAAGGTGAGGAACACCCTGTGTTTAAAACACCACAAGGACTAATGAATGGAAGGAAGTGAACATGGGCAGGTTTGAGAGAAGGAAGTCTATTTCTAAACCACTCCTGTTAAAAAATCTGTGTTGGTACCTTGGCAGCCCTGCTCAACTTACTACTTATGAACAGTGGTTTTGGACTAGTCCCTTACTTAGAGGGACAGGATGGTGACATGCTGAGCTCCCTGTGGTCTCCATGGTGCTAAAGAAAGTAAAAGCAACTTATCTGTAATATTGGTATGTGCCCAAACAATAATTGAAGCTGTATCCTAAAGACTTGCTGTCTTGGATGAACCCCAGCTGTCCTGGGCATCTACCACTCCAAAAGCAAACCTTCGACCCCTTTATATTTTTACAATTATATGTACGTGATCAAAAAGAAGTAAGGACGTGGGAAAGGGGAAAAAAAAGGTTAAAAATAAGCATCTTTACTGTGGGAACATTGTGGGGGGAAGAGTGGTAAATACAGCAGCTCTCCCTCACATCTTAGTGCAATTCTGTGCAAGGTTCTGTTGCCTACACATCAATTTTTTTTCTGAAAGGTACTGTAGCCTAAGCACCTGCCTGACTTACACTAAAGCAAACAGACAGCAAATAGTTCTCTCTCAGAGACATTAAAAATGGCCACAGTTTGGGCTTACCAAGTCTGAAGCCAACAGGAGGCCAAGCCAAGCAAATGCACCTTCTTGTTTGGCAGGTTTGGGTGCTGGCTGTTTGCTGGTGAGAGTACACAGATGCTACATACCTGTCTAATTTGAAACATCTGTGGAAAGAAGTATCACATGAATGATAAATACAGAGTCAAAAGTTCTCATTGCCAATAAAAAAAATGCAATAAAAAAAAGGCTCATTTTTGCTGCTTTTTCACTGTGGTCCTTTAGTAAATGCTTAAATGAAAACAAAACAAAAAGCAACCTACATTAAAATACCTTATATCTTAAAAAGGTTTGATCCAATTGCTCTTGAAATTGATAGGAATTAATTTTAGATAGCTTTATATTGAGTGCCTAAGGACATTCTTCTTTTAAGAAATTAGCTGCCTTATTGAACATATTTGAAGAACTTAGGATAAAGGGCATTTGAACCACATAGCTACTGGCTGATGTGTCAACAGCCATAGGGTTACAGCAGCCACAGCCCCAAGGAAATCACAGATTCAAAGAAACCATCGATATCAGCAAGAACAGCAATGGGCTCTGTATTAGCTCAAGAGTATCTGTGTCTACCATACTCTTAGCTTTTGGGGTCCTTGGGACAGTATGAGAAGCTGACCAAGGCTTCTTCATAAGTGTTTGTGAGGCATACAAGACATTACTGCCCAGATAGTTGAGCATGCACATAGAGCAGGAAGAGTCAAAGCCCAAGTCCTGTTGGACACAGAGAGAAGTAACTAAATCAATGTATTTTGCTGACACTAAAGTCAAAAGAGCTGAGCTGATAATAGAAAATCCTAGAGTAAATGTTACTTGATAGGGGCAGTGGCAATCTAAAATTCACATTCTGATGCTCCGTAGGTGAAAGATCTACAGATAGATTCCATTTTTATTGAGAAATACATATGAGATGTTAAAGTCACACTGGACTTCAATAAAAGTTTACACTTAATGGGGAATAAGTTTCTTTGCTGAATTAGGGGCCAAAGTAAATAGTTTATTCCCCCCACCCTCCAGGTTTTAGTCTTGTAGTTTTTTAATTGCTAATTCATATATTTTAAGAATCATGAAAATAAAAATAATAAAAATTTAAAAGTATATAAATTACAATTATAAATATGTGTAACAGATGAAATGTCAATATTCAAAGCAAAAAATTATTACTTAATTTCCCCATTTTTCCTTCTGGTTTTTAAAATAGCAATCCCCACAGACTTTAAAAAGGAAGATCAAAGACAATTTAGGAGAGTGCATAAGGAGTAAAAGTAAGGAAATGGCTAGAAAAAACTGACCTTGAGCCAGATTTCCAGAATGACAGGCTGATAAAGCTAAGGGACCAGATGGGCAAGAATATTGAAGATAGAACAGAAAAAGTCCTCAGCCTTGTGGCAGTGACCCAGCCTGCCTTCTCTATGATTTTTCCTCTCAGGACAGTGAGTCTGAGGGAGATGGAGACAGCATGGCTGGGGAATCCCCTCATTCCTCCCACTTTTTAGCTTGTCAGTCAAAGTCTCTGTTCCACCCCTTTCTCCTCAGAGTTATTTTTCATATTCCTAAGGTTATTTTAATATTCAGCAAGTGCTGGAAAGTTCTGTTGTTCTATTATGTTGATTGGTTAATTCAAATAAGTTCCTCCCCTGTTCAGAACTTATTGGATAAGTTTTCCCCATCATTCTTTCATTTGTGAAATCCTGGACCCTCCCCTCTGTAACCGCCCCTTTTCATTCCCCTTAAAAACTCAGTGTAACCACCCCAGAACATCATTTCTCGTATCCCGCATTGCCCTAACAATAAAGCCTTGGGTGCTGCGATGGAAGGGTCCTCTCCCGCTTCTTTGTTCCCGCCTTTGCTCCTTTAATATCGACCACTCTGCCTCATAGGCTGAGGAGCCGACAGCTAAGCAAAAAAAGGGTAGATAAAAAACTGCGTTTCTGCAGCAGATCTACCTGGCCAAGCGCAGTCCGTCGCCCCGCAGGCTCACCTGGCAGCCTGAGCAGTCAGTGAAATAGCCTTTGTTTTAAGCATGTTTAGAAATTTCCCCTGCCATTATGTTACTGACCTAAAGAAAATACTGACTTCATTGATTTCTAATTTGTATAATGGCGGGTTTTATAGAAGAACAATGTCAGTTTGATCATACACAGTTGGTAATCATTGCAAGGAGAGAAACTTACCAGATTATGCTTCATAGCTTTTTTTCTGCAGAATTAGGAACTACTAGGTTCTTTGCTGAAAGATTTGGGCTGAAATCGTGGCCAATGGGAATTTTGCCATCAACTTCAAAAGATTCAAATTTCATCCTAGATCTTACTTGTTTAGCAAGAAAGTGCTTATTTTTCTATTCTTTTTTTGTGCACAAACTGTCAGCATTGCATGAAACAAACCATTCTAATTTCCAGAGTGCCTTTCAAAAGCCGTGTGGTTGCCAAAATTGCAAATCAAATTTGTTCACAGACTGACCAGTGTGTGATCATTCCAATTATATTTGGCACATGTCAAGTGGAAGAATCAAGCCTCCCTCTTTCTGGATCACTTATAAACACTTCAAAAAATAAACTCCCAATATAATTAGCTGCTGAAATGCTTGGTGAATTGCCGTTAAAAAATCCCCATCAGAAAACACACCCCCTTGATTCTTCCCGAGCACATTCTTCAATAAGAGACTCAGATCTTGTCCCCTGCACTGGCACTGATTAGTGTAATCCTTCTGACTGCCTGTGGGTACCCCCCTAAACTAGTTTTCCCACAGCTGAGGTCCAGGAACTGTGTTACATGAGAACTGGACAATGTGGTGAGATCCCCCCCGCCCCCTCATGCTCCCCTTAAGCACAGGCTGTTGCTGAGTCCATGTGCAAGCTGAATGTGTGCAGCAGAGCTCACTGGCACCCTTACTCTTCCAAAACTCTGGTACTGATACGTGTTAAGGAGCTTTTTTGCAGTGCATCACTGAAAACGCATTATCCTGTCAAGCTGTCTGAAACCCTGTGTAGGAGCTACCTTTTCCAGCAAGAATCTGCCTTAACTCTTAAGAACAGTTTGAATAATCCTGCCAAAAAACAAAGGAAAATTCAGTGAGCCAGTTACCCATTTTTGCTGCTATCTTGAAACACCAGAGCTTTTCCTCTTATTTCTGTATGGGTTGTTTTGTTTTGTTTTGTTTTCCTATCCAATGATTGTCATGAGAATCACTTGAAAACACTCAAAAGCTGAGAAAAAGAAAAATTCAGTGCTGAAGAAAGCAAGCAGAACAGCAGGTAAATGTATCATGAAACTCAAGCTTATTCAGCAAAACTACATTTTCAAGAATAGTTTGGCAAGGAAGAAAACATGCATTTGGTCTTTTCAAAGTCATATACTTTGCCATCAGAACACTGGGAACCTCCCAATGTCTAATCTTTAAAAGGTGTTATTTCTGAAGATTGTTCTACCTCTACTCCCTCCTGTTTTTAGCAAAGTTTGTGAGCTCCCATTTTGTATGGGAAGACCATCAACTAAAATATTAAATCAGCCCCATCTCACGACCAATCTCTGTAAAACAGAAAGCACTTTTTGGCTCCATAGATACCTGTGCAATGCAACACCTCATTTTTTCCTGATGATTGTTTTCCATTTTCCCCAACTTCTCCATCTCAGTTCAGTTCTCATGTAGGGCACGACCAAAGGCGTGTTTTAGACAAGTCCAGATGGTTTGGCTCTGGTTCATCCCCTTTATCCAGGAATAGTTTAGCACAAAAGTTGCCAGATAAGCCTTGCAGAATCCATATTTGGTAAGTATTGTTGCATTTCTTCCACATCTCTACTTATGTTTTTCTTCAAAATTGTTCAGAAATCATAAATAATGACAAATGGCTCAGTAGATGCCTGCCTTATGTTTTTCTTTCATTAAATATAGCTCAGAAGTTTATTATTCTCTAGTCAAAAGCTACCACAGTCAATGTGATGGGTGTATTTATAATGGTTTCTACCAGACTTCCGCGTCCATGTGCCAGTTCTCTCAGTGTTCTGGAATCATCTGATCCCTCTGGCTGAACTGTGGTGAACTATTTAAGATTGTCTGCCATCTTGTAGTCAGTAATGTTCATATCCATAGGTCAGTTCTTACTGTTTTCTACCATAACTTCCCATTGAAGGACGATGAGCCACTTCATTTTAAGAGTAGAATTTATGTTCACATACACTATCTCACAAAATTGGGTGAGACTGATGCCCAAAGACTGCGCTTTTGGGAGAAAAATAGTTATATTTGGAAGGATATGTAAACCCTAACACAAATATTATGAAAATATTGTTCAGACAGGTAAACTTGATACCTAGTAAGATATTGGATCTTCCTTATCCTTTTTTATTTAAGGAAAACAAGTACTTCCAAAAGAACAGATTAAAAACTTACTGTTAACATCTTCTAGATGATTTTGTTTTGTGTAGTGTTTCTGCTTTTTAAGGCACTGTAGCAATCCCCACTTTTATGTATGGTGTTGGGACTTTCTGCCTCTTCTTTATAAATGTGTATTTCTGGATGTCTATAAATCGGCCACTCAAGATTGTTCCAGACAGATCCTTGGCTTCCAGACGCTCAGTGAAGAGAAGAATGGTTTTCTTTTCTTCCTGTACTGACAAAAGTAGATGTGATAGTGTGTAAGCCACACCACTGGAATGCAGTAAGTAAACAAACATTTAAAGGACATTTTACCAGCCTCAGCCAGTTTATTTACCTAGCTCTAACTCAAATGACCTCTGTTTAAAGCATAGTTCAGGCAGTCAACTGCACCCCAAGTACTTGAATTCTGCCCCCTCAACAGGAACAAGGAATGTGGTGTTCTAACATTTGGGAGTCTGCAGGAACAATGGACACAATGAAGCACCAAAGCATCAGGACTGAGTTTGCAATCTTGCATCACATGCTTGAATCCCACATATTTCTGGTGAGGTTTTGCTAACAGCTCTTGAGGCACAGAGGGGCACTGCTCCCAGAACATGAGATTATGGGCACAGAGACCCAAACCTTCCCATGCCAGAAGGAAAGTTATGGTAATGCTCCACTGCTATTCCATTCTTGGGTAATTTTTATAACTGGAAGGAAGTGCAGGCCACAAAGAAAGAAGGTAATGGACCCAATATTACAGAAATTCCCCACAGTTCCCTCCTTTCAGAGGGCTAAGGCTCCAACACTACATTTAATGCCATGAAATCCTCTTATTACTATTCCTCAGCTGCTGGGGAGTATCTTCCCTCCAAGCCCCTCCTGGGGTCAGTGCTATGAATATTGCCTCCAGCACAGCAAGCTGAGGCAGGCAGCAGCCATGGATAGCATTTGTCTTGGAAAATGTTTAGTTATGTGAACGTCAGCTTTCGCAATCTGATTCATAGCCTGAATAAAGGTTACAAGTTTTCAGGCTGGTATGCACCACATTCAACTTCAGATTGTAGCCTTACCAGCTCTTTTATTTAATCTGAAGAGAGTCAAGTTACAATGAACATTCTTTAGAATACTGCATCCACTTGAATTTACACCCCTTTCTCCCCATTCCCTGTTTCTTTCCAGCAGATATGAGAAGGCCAGTTTTTAGAGAGGTAACGAAGGAAAACAAATATTTATGTATTGGTTGTTCCTCCCAGGCCACATGAAACTGATTGGTTTAATCAGGGACAGAAGGAAAACACTGTCTGCTTTAATGAGTGAGTTAGCAAGGGGTCTCAAAGGAAAAGTTTATTATAGAAGAGCAAAAACATTCAACCCCTGTCCCTTCCTCCCTGTACCTTCAACATCAAACCAGAGTCCTCCAGCTTTGCTTGGGCTTGTGTCTGAGGCATCTAAGACCTTTCCATGACTTCACAAGGAAATGAACATATCTAGAGGACAGTTTTAGGGCTCCCACAGCATCTCAAGCCATTAGGTTCTTAATTCAGTTGATACTCTAAAATTAAGGAGAATTAATTGAGACCACAGTTTAATGTAAGTAAATGTGTGAAAAAGAGTGAAAAATCTCTTTAGTGCAGGCATCACTAAATAAAAGGCATCAGCTTCATAAAAATTATGGTGTTTGCATCACAAGGAAGATTTTATGATGTGATGAACAAACAAAGGGACAGTGTTTGTTTCAGAAGTGCATAGCTCACCCTGAAAAAATGCTACTTAAGTTTGGTTGGGATTTTTACCCTCTGAGGGTAAAATATAAGAAAAGTATGTAATTTTATATATAACTTGGTTTCCATTTCTCTCAAATTTTGCGTAGATCTCTAGTGCTGTTTAGCAATAAAAAAGAAAGATTTGGTTCTTTAAACAGGTGTCCAGTCTCTATGGGATGCACAGGTTATGTAGAGTTGAGCAAATGGCCATGAAGTCATTGTAGCTAAAACTTTTGATCAAAACAGTTACAAATATGCTTTTCCTCTAAAAAAAAAAAAAATAAGATAATGTATGGGGTTGTCTCAGATTAAGGTTTGGCTTTAATTACTTTAATTATTTTATTCTCTAACAACAAGCCAAATGTGTAAGGATGGATCCAAGTTCCTCCTCTGTTCCCTTTGTGATGCCTCAATGATGTAGTGAGATGCTGATGATCCTGACAACACCTGCCAAAGGCTGCCATCCATTTCTTTTTCTTCAAGGCGCCTAAGGCTGTGGTGAGTTGGGCGAAGAAAAGGAAGGATTGAATGGCTGGAGGTGGCAGCCACCTGCAGCAAACCCTCCAGGACTGGGGTTGCAGAGACCATGCAGTGGAACACCAGTGGCTGCCAGCCAGTGCAACTTTCCCACATTGCCTGAGCTCTTTGTGCAGTGAGGGGCAGAGGTAAAGGGAGCACACAAAGCTGGAGCTAGATCTGTGTGGAGTGAAATATCTAATGACCCCAGTTTAAGATGTAGGGGCCAACTATGAGAGGTATTTAACACAGGCACTCTTCAGACATTGATGCCTATCTTTGGCTTTAGTAGAGATGGTGCACAATGGATTCCACTAGACAAGATTATCAGATGCATCTAAATAGAAAAATTTTTTTCAGAAGGTCAGCACAAGGCAAGAAGCAGTTTTTACCCCACTGTACCACACCTGAAATGTCTTTCAGAGCTTTAGTGAGCACCAGCACAGTGTGGCAGACTCTGAGAGCAAGTTTCTCAGTTAAGCTTCTGCTGCTGCTAAGAATGTAAGTTATTTATGAGGAGAAGGTCATGTACCCACATTTCAAGCTGTAAAGCAAGCCAGAAAACTCTCACAGTTTCATGTAACTGTGCCAAAATCTAAAGAAGTCTAATACATAGGAGAAATCGGGTTTCATTGTGCCTGTGTGAGAGGAGGACCGTAAGTTGGTGGCTGTATCTGAAGATACTGGCATTTACTCTCTTTAAGATAAAACACTAAATATCTTATTCTCATTTGTTTTTTTGGTTGGTTGATTAGAGATTTTTTTTTGCTTGTTTTTTCAGGCTTTTTTGTGTATTGTTACGGCCCTAGCAGACTGGAGACATGTGAAAGACAAAACCTGGAGGAAAATATGCTGTATTTTGAGATTAAATGATTAGCACTGTTATGTGCTAAAACCAGTCAACACCACTCTGCAGCCATCACAATAAGTGTCCCTTGCCAAAAGAGCTAAAGAAAAGTATAGAGAGTTCATCCGTCCTCCTCTAAATGGGCTGTGCTTCACCCAGGCATCAAGTAGAGAATAGTGCTATCAGGACAGAGCTAACAAAGCTGCATACAGCCAGGTGAACACACCCTCACTAATACACATAAAGATCAGGTTAGCATTGGGAGAGTATTTTTCATAAGGTTTGAGCTCTGAGCTCTCCTTCAAAAACTGAACTTTAAAATTCATAATTCCACTTGCTTTATAGGCAATAGAAAAAGTTCATATTAAGCTTTCTCTTCTACAAATGTCTTTCTTTTTATTCCACTAGGACTAATGATCTCTGTCCTCTTCTAAATAGCACTCCTCTCCCTTTTTTCAAATTGTCTCATTTATTAAAGCAATTAAATTAAACTCAGAGCAGTTGTTCTGTTCTCAGACTTTTTCAGTCTGTTCTTGACCTTCCTTAACTTCACCTTTGCTTCTTCTACCTCAGACACATAGAAGGGTTATTTATCCCATATGCTACATGTTTGTTTCACCTGTGCAGACATACAGGATCTTTAGATCTTTTTGGAAGAATTTCATTATTTTAACAGTACATATAAAATGAACCGCTTAAAATATAAGAAAAAAAAAAGAGAAATATTTTCACAGAGTAATAGAATCACAGAACAGCCCAGGCTGGAGAAGACCTTGAAAGTTCATCTCATCCCATCTTTCATGAAAAAGGGAGCCTGGATCTTAGGTCCTATAATACCTGAAGATTATAAAAGAGTGAAAATAATAGGAATAATCTTGTAAATAGAACTGCCGTTGAGTAGGAAAAGTGATATTTGATGTTTAAATCTGTCCTTTAGAGGCTTTCTGTTAATGATGATCAAAGATCTGGTTGCACGGTGCACTAAATGAACCACCAGTCGCTATATCTTTTTAAAGGAACATTTGTCTTGTGTTTCTAAACTACTTGTTTCATGCAGCACAAAAACCTTTGGGCAAGCTTTTATCCTGGGGCTTGATGTCCTGTACTTCGTATTGCCTGTTCTTCCATGTGTGTTCAGTCAGAAATCCCTAATGCTATTTTTTCTGTTGCTGATCATCAGTATTCTTGAAGAGGAGAGAAAATAGCAGTGTATATGTCTAAAACTTTATCACTATCATTGCTTTCTTTTGGACTTGTCATTTTTCTCTAGGTTTTTCTGTGATAATCACCTCTTTAAGATATTTGTTTCTCCTGACTTTGTTTTTCTAGTAATTTCCTAATCAATCTCTCTTCATTTTACTTTTGGCATTGAACTCCAACTATTTTGCCACTATTTTAGAAATTAGGAATTATGTCTACATGCATAATTAATAACTTGGTTTAGTGGCTGACCTCTAAAATATAGGTTAATGAAAGTTTATGTCTGGCCTAATAAAATTACCAATTTTGAGATGGAAATATTTTCACTTTTTTTAAAGAGCACTTTTGATCAAACCAGGCATTAATCCAACTCAAAGCAATTTAATTTGTTTCAAACTAGGTTTTATCACAATGGCATTTTTTCAGTGGGAATAAAATTTTAATTCATCAAAATGCATCAGCCTGGTATTCTAGGTGACATCTGACTGGAGCAATAATGTAAGAATAAAATGTGTCTTCCTGAGGGTGCAGATTTGTGCTGCCATCAGAGGTGGTTTTCCTGAGACCAACATCTGGAGCTGAGCAACCAGGGGCAGGGCTGACAGCCAACTTGTCCTTTTTCTGTTGGGACAACAGAAGTAGAACCTTCTGCCATGAGGCCTTTTCCATCTGATTTGAAGCTGGAACATTTGCCTAGGATTCACATGGGCTGAATAAAGTTGATAAGAAGTTAGGTCACTCACTTCCATGCTCTGAGAATCACCTTAACAGTTAGAAGCATATTAGAGAACCTAGGAGGAAAAAAAGAATCTAGAGAGAATAGAGATCAAGTATTTTTGATGGAAAATGTCAGTGGTGTTATAACTTCAAGTTCTCTGGGTCAAACAGACATTTGTGGTTGCAATAAGGCTTCCCTGTATTTTATCTGTTCCTGCTGTTCTGGTGGCAAACATTTTTCCTCAAAAATCAAATAGAAAAGACATCCTTGTGACTGTTAACTTGTTATAAACAGTACAAATTATTGGCAGGATTTTCAAAGCATTCTCTGTCAGTCTGCCCATGACTTTGGAAATAAAAAATGCTTCTGTCCCTGCCCCCCATCAACATCAGTGGAGCTGCTTAAAAATCCTTCACCATTTTCAGGTCACTGTCACTATTCTACGGATCTGAAGGTAAACTTATCTCCCATCGTCTTACTAGACTGAGACCATTCTAACTGGGTTTTGAATCAATAATTTCCCCATCTTTTCCACATACAAAATGGTTCTGTTTTCTCTTTAGTTTCTCCATAAATCTTAAGATACTGCCAAAATGCAATGTGATTTATATTCATTGTGCTTCATGTATGTCTCCCAAAGGTGCCAAAACAATAAACCTTGGATAATAGATAAGTTATTGCTGATAACTCAACCAAGAAATATATGACAACTGTAATAGCATAGTTTGTTCTTAGCAATTGTTTGTATTCTCTGAGAGATGGAAACTATTGTAGAGCCTGGCAGCACAAAGCCTCTAATCCAGCTGTTAGGAAGGGAAGATGGATTCACTAAACTGGTGGGCTACAGAGATTGCTTATCTCTTTGTCATTATGCTGGGGCAAAGGCAATTATTTCTGTTGAGCCTGGGCATGGGTTTCTCTCTGAAGGAACAGCAGATTGGGAGCATTTGATTTCTCCAGGGAAAAACATAATTTATCCTATTCATAAGCAAGTAATTATTAGTAATTAACATGTGAAAAGCCTATATGGAAACAGCAGAAACGTAAAGAGCTGGAACCTCAAGTGACCACCAAACAGCAGGATGAAGGCACATGGAGTGGTGCTGCAGCCTCATGCCATTTCCACCCCATCCAAAGTCAACTGCTTTGGGAAAAAGCTGCGTTGCTCAGGAAGGTGCAGGAGCCCCGTCTGTGTGGAGCATGGGCTGCTGTGACACAGCCACTCTCTCGGAGACTGTCAGTGGAGCAGCCAGGACGACAAACGGGGGTGACACCGAACGGACCCGCGGAGTAAGCGCTGCTCAGCAGAACAGGGTTATTTAATTAGCAATACGTTTGTAACAGCACAAATGGCTTCCTCGTCATGAGCACATACAGTAAATGCTTTCCAGCAACCAGCAGAGTAACCACAGATCCAAAAACCTCAAGGAATGAAAGGCACTGGGATCCCTCCCAACAGTGTAGTGTTACAGCAAATATTAAAAAAACACATCTGAGTTTAAAAATAAAGCAAATAAACAAGTAAGCATGTCACACTCCACCACTCCTCAGTACATACTCCCTTACTGAGAAATGAACTGTCAGCAGAGCTGGTTGAGGTTGCCACACCAGAAATGTAGGTCAAAGTTCACCACCATGTTTTTGCAGATCCAGCTACCAGCTCGCACATCACCTCAGCTGAGCTCCTTTGACAAGCAGAGGAAAGGCTGTCCACAACATATCCAAGTCTTGTTCTGCAGGAGACTCTTGCACCACTGAGATAGCTGAGAGCCACTGGAATGCTCTGACATTCCTCAATAAATTGAGAAGTGGAATAAATAGAAGAGGTCTAGTGTTCTATAAAAAGCCCACTCTGGGACCTTAGACTACAAGGTCCTTTTGTGCCATTCTCTCTATTTAACTGATAGACTTCCTAGCTGGAACAGCCTTGGGTACAGTTACCAGGGTTTGCAGGTGCTGGAAACACAATTACAGTGACAGAGACTCTCGAAAGTGGGATTGAAAGAGGAGAAATGCTGCTGAAGAAGTAACTACTGTTTTTTCACTTACAGTTTTTGAATAGAAAATAAATCAACAAGAACTTTGTTTCTTAACCAATAATACTGCAACTTAGTTCATTTTAGATACTCTAAAATGTGACCAAAACCACACTGCCCGCACCCCCTATATTTACTATGTATTGAGTAAACAAATCTCCACCTGGCCATGGGTCTTTGTGGAAGGATGAGCACAAACTTTATATTCGGGGGGAAAGCTGCAATATTTAAGTAGCTCAGAATGTTTCATTAAAAATACAAAGTCCTGCTTCAGCATTTATCTGTTTCCACAGGTCATGACTTATTGCATTTCTCAGTCACTGTGAAGATGGAAATGTCTGTCCGCAGACTTCAGCAATGACCACCATAGCTAGAAGCGATGGTTTAGGGTTCAAACTCCCAGTTGCTGTTTGAAGGAGACACATGGAGATTATGTGGTTTCCAGGCGATGCAATTCTCGAAGGCGGTCCCTAGATGTCACTGAACACCACGGCTGGTTTAAATACAAAGCAAGGTATTTTACACCAGGCAAGTCCTTCTCATGCTAGAGACACGGCGTATTTCTGCTGGGTAGAAAATTATGGCTTTCAAAAAACATCTTTATACATTCTGTCCTTTAATTTCAGTGGTGAAATAATTCCATATTGAAAATTAGGAAACTTGGAGCATAATTAGCTGCTCAGGCACCAGTGCTAGGTTTGCTCCTGAGCTCCATCAGATCTGCCAGGTGTTTTGTGTCCCCTTTGGAGGTGACTTAGGGCCCATTCAGCAGCTTCTCCTCTAAGAGGGAAAACTCTTTTTCCTTTAGTCCTTCTGAAAATCCCTCAATTTCTCTTTCTTGTATGAAATTACTTTTTCACAGAAACTTGCCTATACTTCATACCCTTCGTTACTTTCTTAAAGGTACTTGCTCCTGTAAGAGTCCCTAGGGCTGACAGCAGTGTGGAGCAGCAGGCAGGACCACCAGCTGTGGCCCTGCCCAGCAGCTGTGTTCAGTTTTAAATCTAGTCTGAGTTTTGTCTTAGTTTCTTGGGGTGATGACTGTGGGAGCTGGTCTGTTCTTACCTTCTGAAACCAGTCCAGGTGAGATCAACACAGCCTCTTCAGTGCCATGGCTGCCTGAGGAGTATCACCATTATAATACAGCATTCCCAACAAAGACTGGCTGGGAGAGCTGGGGTTATTCAGTCTGGAGAAGGAAAGGCTCCAGGGAGACCTCAAAACAGCCTTCCAGTACCTAAAGAAGGCTTACAAGAAAGCAGAGTACTACCACTCATAGCAAAAACTTCAGCTAAGACACTGCCTTTGCCAAACAGAAGGCCTGTGGGGAAGTTTTCAAAGGTAGATGTGACAGGTCATATTTTTGATCATCTGCCTTTTTATTGCAATACTATAAACTGTGCCGTATAAAAACTGGTATAATCTATACATTGATGTCTGATATTTCCTTGGACTCCCAAGGCAGCCTTAAAAGGAGTGATCTTTTTTGGCATGGACTGAGTTAGTCAAGTGGCTTTTTCCTTATAAAAATGAAAAATACTTGCAAACATTTAAAGCCCTCCCAAGTGGAAGAGAGGTTCAATTTAAAGTGGAAAGTGAGAACAGACTACAATTAAAGTAAGAAAGAAAAGCAATAACAACAAAAAAGGTCACACAGGGTTGTGCTTACAGAGGAGAGGCTGTAAACCAGAAACATGCTCCACCAGTATATCCAGGTAGGTGTTGCTGCTGCTGCTGCTGCTGCTACGGGCTTCCTCTTAGTCAAACTGCACTGCCTTCTCTGCCAGAAAAACACCTGAATCTCAAGATTTATTTTCAAGGTTAAGAAATCTGGGAACTTTCTGCAGAATACATTAAATCATACCTAAACTGATACTGTCTTGACTACTTCAGTGGTCTGTTCGGTCTACTGGAATGGCACAAGTTCAGCTCCCTTTTAACTTGTCTTCCTTATTCCTCACTGGTAATTCTGCCACCTCTACTTGTGCTTATTTGGCACTCCTGAAGCAAAGCTTTTAGTTTTTCTCTGACAAGCTTGAGTCTAAGTAGACAAAATTAGAGCAATTTAATATAGTTCTTGTATTATTTATGTATCAAATGGAATAAAACAACACAACAGATGTCTGGGAGGAAGCAGGCATGGGGTGAATCATAGGAAATCAAAGCTACTCCCTTCCATAGGTGTGGATTTACTGTAAACATCAGCAGTCCATGAGTATACACAAAGCATGACTCTGCTCTACAGCTCTTGTGCCATCATTACCTTTTCACACCATAATTATTAAAAACAGTGATTTTTGTGCTGTAATAGAACTAAGAACTAAACCACAAAAGTGGACCCAGCTGCTCTATGTGCTCTACAAACAGAGGACAAAATGCCAGTTTCACCCAAGAACCTTTGAAGCCTTCAAGGTCTCAGCACCACAGCTGCATATTCTGCTGCTGGTAACACTGGCAGCTCACCCTTTTGTCCCTGGGGCAACACTCAGGAGGTGTCTAAAGAGCAACAGGGAAAGTTTGAGGGTATTTCTAGGGAGTCCTGGTATGGTGGGATCTTCTGGCATCACAGGAGAAAGAAAGTGTTTAAAATACAAAGAGCAGATAATTGAGACTATAATTTTTGGCGGAGTAATGACAACATGTCAGTAATGCATTAGAGATGATAATGTTGCAGTTGCTGAGAGACAGCGGGAACCTGAATGAAAAAATTGTCTGGCTGGCTGGACAGAAAAGGTCTACCTTAACAGATGCAGACAGCCACAAGAATTCAGGGACAAGCTCGGTATGAACATACTGATCCAAAGTAGTAGAAGAAAATGTGTTATAGGCTGGAATGATAGGGAAGATGAGTTCCTGATCACTAAGGGAGCAGATGGAGGAATGCATGTGCAGGGGAGTGTGTGGGTTGGGCTGTACTGATTTCAACATCTGTATATTCCCAGGAGATATGAAAAGACCTGAGTTTTGAGTTTGGACAGGCATGAAAGGCTCCAGAGCAGAGCAGTGAAATTCTCAATCTCCAACACATATTTATGTTAATGGGGGAGATTACTAGAAATTATTTGTGTGTTCACAGTTTAAAAATGGGATTATGTGAGAAGCCTGGGACACACTCACCAACTGGTGATTGTTGCCAGCTCCTGGAGAGTGGTTTGAAAAGATCACCAGGTATTTGCAGTTGTCACTCTGGCATGGCTACAGCCAGTTCTCTGAAAACAGCTAGTCACAGGCACTTGAACACAGGTGGGAGGCTTTCTGCTCCTCCCCAGAACTCCTCAGTCTTCTACCTACTAAAAAAACATACTTATTTTGAAACACTGAACGAGTTCAGACCTTGTTCTTTCATTCTGTCTTATATTGTTGATCTCCTGCACATAATTCAGGATGCAATGATTAAAGTATTTTGTCCCAAAAGTTTTCCTGTCATACATTAAAAAAAATGCATTTCATATTTTACATAGACAGTACAACGAAAAAATAGAGAGCAATGCAGCAGAGTTGTGGCATATAAAACATACATAATATGCAGAGATAAAAAATGTATGCAGTCAATTATTGTATAGTTATTTAATGAAAGGAAGCATAAAAGGAAAAAAATACACAAAATTACGGGTTATTTTATAAGGTGTTATTAGAACAGAAAACCTTGTCTCACTTAGGCAACTTTATGGTTTTTTAGTATCTACAGATAAGAATAATCACATAAGCACAGCTATGAAGTCAGCACTGTACATACTTTTCATTATCTTGAACACCAACATAAAATTATTTTATTCTATATAATGCAAGTGAAAATTATAAGGTAAATGAGCACAAAATGGGGAAAATCGTACCTCTTGACTATACAGCAAACAGACTGGTTTTCTGGCTACTTGCTCACAGAAAGCAGTGTGTCATTTCTGCCTCTAACTTATGGAGTTCCTGTGAGTTCCTCATTTTCCATTATCCTAACAAAAGCTGTGATGGCAGAGGGTGCTTGCAGTGGTTACCCACACAAGCCAAGGTACTCCTCATGTTGCCTTATTTTAGCACAAACATTGTTTCCTACATTACCTTAGTAAACACTTCACTTAAGCATGCTCAGAGTGAGGTGAAACACCGCATACCTTGTGCTGTGGCATGGGTGAAAACCCACCCAGGATGAGGAGGTACTGTTGGACCTGAGCAGGATTTCAGGGAGGAATTTTGACTTTTCAGCTGAATAAAGAAAGAAGCACAAGTCGGTGTTGTTACACATTTTGGCATTGCCTCCTTTCTGCCCTTCACCAGCATTTTTGAGGAGCATTTTCCAAAAGCAATTTCCAAATTTCTGTGGCTTTGGGAATCATTCTACCTATGAACTAAACATCCGACCTCAGGCACCTGTACCATCTGAAATATGTTTGTGTAAATCCTGAAGACAAATTTCGGGTCCTCAGGTGAGGCAGAAATAACCAGCTCTACAAATGAGGCAACGTGTAGCAGTCCAGAAAAAGCAGAACAGGGGCTTCAGCAGCTCACAGGGTGAGACAATGGTGTCTTGTCATTGCAGGAGAAGCAAACTCTTGTTTGAACAAGAGATTCACCTCTAAAGAATCCGATGTACATTAAGGCCCCATCCACAATTTTGACTGTTGCACTTGGAGATATGCCCTTCATGGAGATGGTTGAGGGAAAAGTAGTGAGAATGATGAAAAGTCTGGAAACTTCTGCCCTGTGAAAAAAAAATAGAATACTTGACATAAGAATATGCAAAAAATTGTTATAAAGAAGAAGTGCCATAATTAGGTCAAAAGAGGGGATTCTGCCCCTCTGCTTTGCTCTCATGAGACCCCACCTGGAGCTCTGCATCCAGCTCGGGGGTCCCCAACACAGAAGATGTAAGAATAATGTGGACCTGTTGGAGAAAGACCAGAGGAGGTTCTCAAAGATGATTACAGGGCTGGAACGCCTCTCCTATGCAGACAGACTGAGATAGTTGGAGTTGTTCAGTCCGGAGAAGAGAAGAATCTGGGAAGACTTTAGAGCACTTTCCAGTACCAAAAGGGTACTGGAGAGAGGGTACAAGAGAGCTGGAGAGGGACTTTTCACAAGGGCATGTAATGAATGGCTTCAAACTGAAAGAGGACAGGTTTGGATTAGCTATTGGAGAGAATTTTTTTTTTTACTGTGAGGGTGGTGAGGCACTTGAATAAGTTTCCCAGAGTAGTTACGGATGCCCCATCCCTGAATGTGTGCAAAGCCAGATTGGATAGGGCTTTTGAGGAACTTGGTCTAGTGGAAGGTGTCCCTGCCCATGGCAGAGGGGTTGGAGCTAGAAGGTCTTTAAGGTCCCTTCCAACCCAAGCCATTCTATTAGTTTATGATTCTAGAATGTGCTGAAGTGGCAGCAAGAAAAAATTACATTTACCATTAAGAATTTCTTTTTCTAATCATCACAGTAGTGAAGCACTGACTATGTGGAAGTTTGTGAAGCCTGCATGATTAGACATGACTAGACAGAAATATCCATGAGGAGAGGTGGACAGAGTAGATGACCTCCTCAAGTCCCTTTCAGGGCTAGTAATTATGATTCTGCAATTTAATTATGTCAAGTAATTGTAAATTTAAATTGTTTTCGCATTTCACTGCAAGTCTCATAATAACTTGACACCACCTCTATATTTAAAGAGGAAATATTTCAATCCAAAGGAAATTAATCTTAACTACAGTTTACTTCTATCTATAGAAGATAGAAGCTTTTCAATTTGACACCCATATTACTAAAGCCATATGAAATCATCACCTTAAAACACTGTGCAAAAACTAGAGTGTTCTATATATTCCATTGTTTTATAAAAAAAATAATCAAATCCCAACCAAGCCCCCACACCTTATTCCTTACTACTGTTACCTTTCCTCTTTTTCACCACCTGGCCCTGCCAGTGCTGTAGCTTCACTGCACATGAGGCATTGCATTTAATGCTGGACTGCTAATCCTCAAATCTAAAGTGTCTTTTTATAGGCAAAATCAGCCATGCCACTCTGAGACTGCAGATGATCTGGGATCAAAGACACAACAGTGTAGTGCCTTTACACCTGATTGCTACAGTGATAGATTAGATTTGTCTTTCAGTTCCAAATTCACAATGCAAAGGGCAGCATCACAATAAAAATTTCATTAAGCAGCTTTACTTTTTCCATATAACAAACTTCAAAGGAAAAGAGAATTTGGGAAAAAAATGTATGATGTAACAACGAAAAAAAATACAACTCCAAAAGAAAGGATACTATGGAGAACTGGGACATTCCTTTGCAGAAGTATTAAATGCCTGCAGCTGAAAATCGCTCCACAGCCCTGAAAAACAGGCCAGTATTATTTAACCAAGATGAGCCATTTCCCACATACCATTTATCAGCACGAATCTGTAATAAACTTACCAAAGAGTAACTAAGTGCAGAGTTTGTGTGTCAGTAATTTCTTCTGCTTTTTGTGGAGAGGCTACTTCTCCCTGTGTGATATTAATGTTGACAAGAATCTGTGAGTCTCTAATTCCTAATGAGACTGAAGATGGCACAGATTAATTGGAAGGGAGACCACCTTGGAGCATTGCCAAGAATGATTGAATTTTTCTTTTTGGCTTTGGGGAGCTACTAGCATCTTTTAGTTTCCCATTAGCACATTTGATGGGGTGAAGCATCCTAAAAATTGCTCAGTGCCCATCAAAATCTCCAGAGAAAAACAGCTCAAGTCTTTATGACCTTATAGGTAGAACATTCATGCAGATTATGTGCAATCCCCTGAATTCATGTAATGGAAGACTGATTGCAGCAAATAATTAGATGACAAAAAAATTAAAACTTGCTCAGAACCTGCAACCCTTTTTATTCCATATTGTGCTTCAGCTAGAATGGCTATATGACACACATTGTGCGCTGGAGATTTTATTTTGTTTTTTAATTTTTTTTTCACATGTGCCAGGCAGACAATTCCCACTGACTTACTCTTGATCAGTAACATGTAAATTAAATGCCAGCTTACAAACTTGGCCTTCCTTTTCTTTTTTTTTTTTTTTTTTTTTTTTTTTTTAAGGGTTGTAATTTTTTGCTTTGCAAGCAAATGGAATGGTTTGTTCTTCCCCATAATTACTGGTGTCTTTGTTCCATGCCATTTCATGCCTGTTGAACAACAGAGAGTCTGCCTTGCAGACAATAAAAGGAAAGAAGAAAACCAAACTAAAATGAAAAACAAGGTTAGAAGAAAATAAAATATAGGCAGTATTTTCCCAGAGCATCCTCTAAAAATAAGTACTAGCTAGGGAATATGGGGCCATACAGTAACCTAAATCATGTTTTTCTCATCAGATTTGGCTTCTAGGAACAAATTATCTTCCATTTAGATGTTTCATATTTCTACAGTTTCAAATAAGACATATATAACTACGGAAACAAAGGTGTTTTTTACATTCACACACTAGAATTTTATTGCCTGCATATATAACAAATTCAGAGAGTACCCCTCTAAGGTTCATAACTATTGAAATGACACTAAATTGGCATTTAGGCTTCTAATCTCCATCTGCTAAAATAAACGTGCGATACAAAATCCCAACTAAATTTGAAGTGTAACAAAGGTGGGAAACCCTGTGGCCTTGGGGCCTGATTTCAGCTCATGATTTCATTTTGCAAGGCATGTGAATGCATGCTCTTTTTTTTCCATGTTATTATTGGATAAACACTTGTGGTTACTGTTTGGTCTAAAAACATTTTTGGTAAGCTTAGTCAGCAAGGACTAGTTTCCCCACCCTGAATATATACTATTCAAGACATGTCTGGTTTTAGTATTCAGAAGTCCCAACACCAAAAATTGTAAAAGGGAGCTTTCCTATCACCCAGAAAGTGACTATAATACACCTGGTCAGTAGATACAAGAGAAGAGGTAGAAACCTAGACACAAGACAGGAGTTAGAAACACATCTTCTTGCAGAAGTTCTTGAGATATTATTCATCCTGCACTGGCCAGTGCAAGAGTTTTCCACAGTGAAATCACCATGTCTTGTTTACATTTAAAGCTGGCACTTTGGAGGCAAATTTTCTTTAACACATATCAAATAGGAAGCATATGCTGCATACAATATATACCCTGGGCATAGTAATTACATTTTATGTCATTTAATGTTCTTGCTGAGCCAAATCACCTCTACTGTAATTATATAGTACTCCAAAAATTTTGACCAGGGAAGAATTGTGTTCATTCACCTGATTTTATACATTGCAGGCAGTAGGTTACGCGTTCTAGTACTATGGAGGGATCTCTGTTAATCTAGACATGATTTGGTGATACTTAGATTACTTTTGGCCTAACTGCAGTTAGGAAACCTTATGTTCAGTCAGTAGCTGTTTCCTAACATGTTCAATACATTTTCTGCTATGCAATTAATGTATCCACTACAAGGTAAGAAATTAAGTTTATATCAGTTAGTTCTGGTCTGGTGGAAGTTTCTACTACTCAGCCAGGTAAGCCTGGTTTTTGTCCAAAATTTTCTTTTTGGACTTTGCCAGCCCCAAAGTTTCAAAAGTCAAGCCATCCACAAGTTCAATTTAATTAGGAGACTTTTATTAATCAGGAGGTTGTGGCAGTTTGTTTGCTTGCTTGCTGCTATTTTTAGAATGTGTTTTGGTCATACTTTCTGATTTTTCTCTTACGGCATAAGCCTTACAAATTTCTGAGTTTTAATAAGTGTTGGGTTGGTTTGGGGTTTTTTCCCATAAGACTTCTATAGCTGAAGTTTAATAAAGCTATCATACATCACGAAAACTAAGATAAAACAACAGGCGTTATTACCTCTTTAACTGTATGTACAAATTGGGAGATAGGCTTGTCAGTGATATTGACTTCACAGTCCTTCTAAAACCATATTCCAACTTGTCACCATACCTTATTTCCAAATGAATTACTTAGTATAGTCAATTACCTGTAAAAGCCGTATTTATTATGGGGGTAATTTGTAGCCCATCCTTGTTTCCTGAAAGTGAACAGAAGAAAAAATAATTCAGAATTTTTTCTTTACTCTTCTGTTATTTCAGCCACAGAACACAGTCTTACATTTTTCTATGGGCTTCTGGGTTTGAGTTAGCCAGCTATGAACATGTCAGTCTAAATTTTTCATTTTAGACTGTCCTGTTCTCCCTGCACATTTCACGCTGACATTAAAATTCTGAACCTTAAATATACTTCACACTTTCCGGTTTTACTTTTTAAAGTTCTTAAAAAATATTTTGTGAGTTTTATTGATACTTTTCCACATAGGCAGGCATGTACTTGAATAGGAACCACATTTTATAGGTGACTAGTGAAACTAGAATTAAGGCTGAAAGATAGAAAAATATACTGTCCTTTTCATGTGGATTGCTTCCATTGCAGATGTTCTTATGTCAATAATTTTCTTTAAGACAACTGCTGGATCCATAAGAAAGTGTCCTGCTCTTTGGTTTTCATGAGTTTTATGGGGAGGTGGTGTCTATCTTACATTCAGAGGATGGAGGAATGTGCTGGGTCTGAGGTGGTGTGAAGAGAAGAGATCCCTCTTCCCTGGTACAGCTCTGGCTACCAAGACCTCAGAGCTGCATAGTCCTGTAATGACTTAAAAGGAAATCAGATGCTGTTATCATGGTGGCCAGCTTCAAATCATCTACCAGCCTCTGAAAAAGACATTAATGCTTTTATGATAACTGAACGATCTCAGTGCTAAACCTGTGATGACCCCAAAGGTAGAAAAGGGAGTGTAACATACACCACCTTTACCCAGCGCAAAAAAACAAGTTGTAGAAGAAGCAAGCCCAAGGTCATTGCTGCTTTACCTAACCAGCACATCTGAACAAACTGCACTTTTTACCTCTAGCTTTACCTGCTTGAGAGTGTGAGTTTACCTTAACATGAACATGCCTAAGCCTTGCAACTAGGAGACAAGGTGGGGTTGCTTCCTCCTTCCCATCAGAGACAGTGATGGAGGAGATAATTTCCTTCTACACAAGAGAAGCAATGGCCTCCCAAATATTCAAACATTTATTATGTTCAGAACAAATGAATGGTGAAGGTCATCTAGGAGGTAGATGAGCCTAGTTCTGCCATGTTGTTCCTGAGAAGGCACGACAAGAAATCCATAAAGAATTCCAAGTTGAGGAATGACATGATTAAATTCTCTGTTTCATTCTTTTCTAATAGCACCAAATAAACATTGTGTCTTTGCAACCAAAGCTAAGGAGAGGGCTGATGTCTAAGGAGAACAAGCCACAAAAGCTCCAAAACTTCATTTTCTGAGCAGCAGCAGCAGCTCATTTAGAATCTATCACTATGCATGTACAGTTGTGAATACTTTTTCCCATGTGAACTCCTTTGCTTTCAATGACATTGAATTTCACCTGTGATTTTGCTATTTAATACTGTGAACTCCTTCTGTAGCATTCTGCATTCCGTTTTAATTTTTAACCCACTGAATAATTGTCGCTGGACTGCTTGGCTTACCCACTAGCCAGCAGGCAATGTGAGCACTAGGCTTGGCCAGACAGCCTGTAGGCAGTGCAGGTCTTTGTCTGTCCCTTTCCTGGAGCTGGTGGCTCTGTGGCTCAGTGAGCAGCAGCAGCTGATGACAATGCAGCAAGGACAGAGCCAAAGGAGTTGGAAGGACTCCAGGTAGCAGCACCCAAGGTTTTATTGTTGCCACTTGGGCGAATGAGGGTCGAAGGCCAGGACCCAGGGCTACCGAGGAGCCCAGCATAACAGTTACAGGGGATTAAATACAAAGAAAAGGGGCGGTACAAGGGGAGGATCCAGGGTTCAGCAAATGGGAGAATGACACGAACTGACAGATACCCAATAACATTCAAGTAGGGGAGGAACAAATTCAAAACTTCCAATTAAAACAGCAGAACAACAGAACTTTCTAGAACATGATGAATATTAAAACAATCTTATACATATGAAAATTGCTCTGAGGGGAAAGGGGTGGAACTGAAACTTGGATTGACAACTTAAATGGTGGCAAATGTGTGGAATTCCCCAGCTTCGCCTTCCCCCTCAGGATTTTGTTCCTGGTAGTGATCCTGAGGGGGAAAATCAATCCATTTAATATCTTCATTAATCCACATTGAGAAGGTAGGCTGAGTCGGTTGGCCAGGCGGGCAGATGGTATTGCTGCCGCAGGCCGGGCCACCGCCACAAATAATTTATCCACTGCAAAGTTTCACCTTACCAACAACGCTGTTATCCCAGGCTGATACTGAACATGTTGAACAGTACAAAATCTGCTGATTTTCAGAGACTTCTCCTGACAGTTTCAAAAAGCATTTCTTCTTATCCTTAGTCCAAAACCTGATATTTCTTCTAGGTCAGTAAGAACCTATTATGTCCAAGAGTCAATTGAGAGGAATAACATCAAAATATTTTGAAAGTTAAGGATCAGTTTACCCCTTATGCCAAGTGTATTTAAGCTTTCAAAAATGTGACTTCTATATTCCAGACACCAAAAGAAGGAGGATGAGGGCTAAAGGCAACAAAGAGAAAAGCCTTGGTGGTTTATACCTTTGCTTACCATTAATATTCCTTGTTAGATGTTCCTTGTCTCATAGTGACCTCTTAAAATCTTTTATCCTTGCTCCCTCTGCTACTGTGCTAGAAACCTCTAAATTCATGCCAAATCCCAAGCTCCTAGCCCAACAACACCCAACACCTGAATTCCCTTAAACCACAGCTTCCCAGGCCCTGCTCACATCCCTCCTTCCCAGGCCCTTGCCTCCCACCTGCCCTAGATGTCCTGCCTGGCAGAGTTTCTCCACCTTTTGCTCCCAAAAGACTCTCCTCCTGCAGAACTTCCCCCTCCCACTTTAAGTGAGACAGGTAACTGCTTGAAAGACAGTTAAGATCCCTTTGAGCTGAAAATGAAAGCCCCACAGCCCTTGGCCACCAGCAGCCCCTCCAGGTGCAGTCAGCACCACTGAGATGCAGCCCTCACCACTGGCACCCTCCACTTCAGGGCAGCTGACGTTCAGTGAGGTCTGAATTCTTGTCAGTGCCTCCCCTGGTAGCCAAATGTTGCTTTGGAGAACATTTACTCTTCAGTGCTGTCGTAGTTGCAGCAGTCACAGTGCACGCGCCTTAAGATGTGTTATTTCACAGCAGTTTCAATGAGAGAATGGGAAAACCAATGAAACCAGGAACAACTTTTCTATTTACAATAAGAGCCTTAATTTTAGTACTGTTAGTACTTTATTTTTACTAACATATAACAAGTAAACTATTCTGTTTCATAAATATTCAGGTTTAGTATTTAAAATCACAAACTTCTATAACTATTCCTTGTAAAACCATGACTTTTCTTCTGAGATCCAGTTTCAGATGAAGTGTTATTAACAGTAATTGGCATAATGCACTGATTTTCAATTTTGAAAAATAAGGGTTTTGTCTTCTCCTCTTTTCTCACTGCAGATCAATACAGAGTTTTACTACTTATGTTTCCCTAAACACTCTTTGACTGTACTTTTCTTTAGATTTTAAGGCTAAAAAGGAGCCATTATGATGCCTCTGCATACCATGGATCGTTTTTTCCTGTGCTAATAGTTTTGGTCAGCCTATGGCAATATTCCTCACATGGTAGGATCTGATTCAAAATGGCCCACAGAAGATAAGTGAGGGGTTGCATAACAGATTTCAAATAATGTTATCAACCTAATATTACTAATACAAAAAAGAGGATATTGACAAAAATCTCACCCAGACTACATGTTGATTTTATAGTGTTGTGGTTAGCATCAGTGATCAAATTTTTAATTTCTATAATGAACGTAAAAAGATTAGGTCTGTTTTAAATTTGAATAGACTAACAACAAAACCCCCACAAACACTCTAAAGCTTCATCTGAAAAGATCAAGAAATGTTTATGCAAACCCATGTGTTTTAGCAAGGCTTTCAAAGCTTAGACACTCCCTGTGCAAGGTATGTCCATTAATATTAAGCTTTTAAGATGTACAGATTTCACTTTCATTACAGAGTTTGAAAATAGAAAAGGACTAAAATGTGATTTTAAGGATCTCCTAAGTGCAAAGCTGCATTTAGATGCTCTCATCCTGCACTGACTAGGCGTGAAGATGCTCTGACCTATTTCTGCTGGTTCCCATTTTAGGTACTTATAGATGCCACTGCTCAGTTTTTATCTTACTGTAGAAGAGCCCCTTTTGCAATACTACTTCTGTATATCCTCAGAGTTTCATTTTGTCCTTTCTCAAATATCATCATAAAAATAGTGTTAAGAAAAAACAAGTGCCCTCTGATGGCTGAGTATAAAGTCTGAACTAATACCATATTTTTGCAGCTACATTTTAAAAAATGAGACTCATCTGTTCATAATTGTACTGCTGATAGAACTTCCACTATTAGACTATTAGAGTGGTAGAAAAGTCTGTTATGGGATAATATAAAATATTTTTCAGATATATAAAACATTAACTTCTCTGTGTGGGACTCTGTAGAATACAGATAAAGGGAATAGTAAGAATCAACTGAACCTGAAGCACGTTTTTGTTCCTCCAACTTGCCTGATATAGGGAAAATACTACAGATCAAAAGAAAGGGGAATCAATAGGATTAGTTTCAAGAACACTGCAGTGTGTTTCTGATAATCCTCTCAAATAAATTGTCACTTTTTCAACCCTTTTCAACCTGTTTTTGCCACCCATTTTGTGCCATTAGCCATGCTGATCCAGTGCTGCTTGCCTTACTTACAGGAGTGCTCTACATATCCCTTTTAAATGATGTCCCAATGGATTATCTGAACAATTTCCTATTGAAGGCAATGAGTAACCACTGAGTGCTGAGGTAATACAATTTCAATGAATCAGTTCCATCTGAAATGTCAGATAATGGTCAAACTAGATAATGGAAATGGAATCCAGCCATATCCCTTTGTGAAAGGGAGTTTAATGTGAAATAAAAGCCATTCATCCTTTCCACTCCCTAAATCACATCAGTTGAAACAAAGCAGAAATTGTCAATGCTGAAATTGGGGTGAAGGTGTGGATTTGGGGAAGTAGGTAGATGACAGCAAGTTGGGTGGTGTGATATCTGATCCCCGAAGGGAATATTGATTGAGTCTCTCACTAATGTAGAGTATGAGGACTATTCAGCAGTCTGGAAAGTATTGCTTGCCGTATTTATTTAGTAGTTTTATGGTTTTAACCATGACCAATGAATAAAAGTTTCAACCTCTCCCCTCCCTTTTTTTGCTAGGAGTGGAGGGCAAATAAGCAGGGTCAAACCCACACCTCTGGCCTTCAAAGGGATTTCCCTAAGTGTCTGGTTATGGTGTAAAAAACAAGGTTGAAGATGCTTTCTTCTCTTTCCAGTGAGGAGCACAAACTCCACAGGAGAGAGGAGAGAGCTAGCAGAAGTCTCCCTAACCTACGGCTGTGGTTGGGACACAGCTTGGGAAGTGGTGGGTGTTGATGTGAGCCATTTTAGGTGTTGGAAAACATTAATGGTCCCTTCTTTGAGAGAAGCAGCCAGGTCATAAACCGCAACTGAAAGTGAGGTTATGACAGAAGATTTTGTGAGCCACCAAATGACACTAATAAGAGGACATATCACCTCTCCCCTTCATCCAAGTATTTGCCTAGGTGCCTAACTCTCTCAGTGTGGGGCCTGCCAAAGAAAATACATAGGAGAATATCCTCACTGGGACATGGTCCAAAGATAGACGTGGAGATGCAGAGATGGGACTGTTCAGGGCACTTGAAGAATTGTAGAAAAGTAATGAGTCCTGCAGGCTGCAGGGTCATCTTGGGTGTCTTCAGGAATAGGGGCTTTTGAGCAGAGAGGAAGGATGGGAGAGAAAGGGAGATTTGTGATTCACATCTTTCAATTTAGGTACCTGAAAGCTGCCTAAGTGCTAGTTTGGCTCCCAACCCAAGTTCTGCTCTGAATAGCAATCATGTCTGAAAGCTTAACGCTGTAGAGAAAGACCTGAGATGGCAAGAAATGAGGTCTGTGGAGTCAGAAGCCAGACCAGCATTTCAGGGCAGAAGTCTGTGTTAGAGGTGCAGTGAATGAAGGCTTTGATGGTACTCAGATGAGCAGGCATGAAGGATATGGGAAAGGCTGCAGTGTTGAGGCTGCAGCATTCAAGCTGAGAATTAATTTTGGCAGCAAAGATAACTAGGAAGAAACACATTTTTCAAGCTGAGATTGGAAAAACAGGAACAATATTTTGTAAAGACTTTGCTCTGGTAGGGAAGAGGAGATAGAAACAGCTTGTAACAGTAGTAACATTATTGTTACCTAACATAATCCGTCCATTTTTAACACAGATATTTAGAGAGAACATAGACAGCAAATCCAGACATCATTTTGTAAGAGCTATTAAAAACCTAGTCAGGTAAAACAATGAAAAATGAATTAATTAGTTTTAAAAAGTAAAGTGATGACCAACATTAAAATGAATATGCATGCAGACATCTTCCTGGGTGGAAAAAATGGTTCAGTCTTGCACGCTGATCTTGCCTTGAAAACAACAGGATGACTCAGATAATTTCCTGGCTAATGAGACAAAGTGGTCAAGGGAGCAGTGAGGGTATCTGTAATTAGGATAAACTCAGACCTATTAGGATAACCTCCTGCCCTCTACATATCTTTAAGCACAGAAGCCCTATTTTGACAACTCCTTACATGATTATGAACCTTGCAATGAGTTCACTTGCATCTTACAGCCCATTGATTGGGCTGGAATCCATGTGCCCACCAGTGCAATATCAGCTTCTGGAGCCCAAGGGTCCATTCAGTGCCATCAGTAGTGACTTGGAGTGCCTTTGCTACGTGCTTTTGTGGGTCACATGTAAACAAGTGCAGGAAAGATTAAACTGATCTGTCAATAACCAGGAGAAGGCTTTTGGTGATGCCTTTAGGTCCCCTTCCAACTCAGTACATAGGATTCTGTGTTTGCTTTAAATAGAGTTGTGCTAAAAATTCATATATGGGTTAGCTTAGGAAAATGAACCAGGCATTTCAACATGCACCAAATGAAATTGCTCCCCCTGAAATAGCTCCTTGGGGAAGATTTCAGTGGGATAGAGGGGTTTTCTGCTGCAGGAGTCAGTGGTGGCTGGAAGGTTGCTACAAAGCATGCAAAATCCCACTCAGTCACTTTTTGTTTAAAAAGCAGTGTTTCAGTTAATGCTGCGTCAGGTCCTCCAGCTTGTGTCAAACAGGTGCATGATTAGAGTCAGTCTTGAAATCAGGATAAAAGAATGGCTGTAGAGTGAGATGAATGGAAGCAGAACTTGACTCCATATCAGAGCTTTATGAACTTCACTCTAGCACTTGGGTATTCTTAGCAAACTAATTGTCATTTGCTCAGAAAGCAGGAAGTTCAGAAAATGAGAAGCACTAATCACAATAAATTGATTTTTATGCATCTAAAAATAAAAGGCACCATACTTCTTTCAGATACAGCTGCAGAGAAACTGATTCATTGCACTTAATATAAAACTGAAATTCTGAATTAATTCTTGAGGGGAAAATGTAGCTAAGGAGCTAAGGCAGGATCACCACCTATCTACTTCAGCACTCCAAGATGATGGTATTCCTGTAGCACTGAAATTCTGCAACAAGCTGTGCTGTGTTTTGTTGATGGATTTTGTGTGCATATGGGTTCCTCTAACTGAGAGGAACTCAGCTATTCAAGCTGCCCTCAGTTTATTATTATTCTGACAAAGGAGAGGTGTTAAGTCCATCCCGGTCAAGTGTCATGACATTCAATTACATACTAATTTTGAGCAAAAGATTCTTAGAAGCCTTTTTAGTACCACCAACTGATGAAACAATGAAAGGTCTTATTGATGTCAGTGTAGTGTGATTTTCTTCTCCCTCTGAAATCTTTCATACCAGCACGTTAATTCTCATTACGCCCTCAGAACAGTCAAGAAACACCTTGTACAAAAAATACATGAAAATTCTCAAGACACTAGGTTAATCACTCAAAAATTAATGGATTACAGATTTAAGATCATCTGAGTAACTTCTTGCAATATGATATACCTATATGATGATTTCCTTTAACCCCTCTCTCGGGGGGGATATTTATTTACCCACATTTGGGATATAAAATAGAAAATAGATTTATAGGAAAATCTAGGTTGGAGTGGACCTCTGGAGGTCATCTGGACACATCTTCTTCTCAAGCAAGTCTAACTTCAAAGTTAAATCAGGTTGCTCAGGGTCTTGTCCAGTTGAGTTTTGGAAGCCTTTGGAAATCATTCGACCCCTTTTCTTCTCCCAGCATCTTCAGGGGAATCTCTGAAGCCCCATTTGAGAAAATTTGAAAAACTGAAGGTATTCAAAAAGAACAGATTATTGCCACTGCAGGTCAAATAATGAAATTTGTCACTTTGGATTCTACGAACAAACAAATAAAACTGAAAATATAACTCAGGACAGTCAACATGGATTCACAGAAGGTAAATCCAGTGAAAGGATCTTATCTTTTTTTTGGTACAGCAGGTTGTTAAAGAGAAAATGACTGATTTTTGCCATATAATTTTTCACTACAGCATAGTATTTTTACACATTTTTTACTGCAGCATAGTACTTCAACCAAAATGTTTGCATTACAGAACACACATCATGTAAACAAAAGGCATTTTGTCTGCAGTGGAAGATCTCAAAAAATTAATTGTTTATGAAGATGTGTCCAATAGCCAGACAATTGCTAACAGGTCATCAGTTCTTTATTTAAAGCTATTCATATGACTGACATGACATAAAATCACTGCTGGTGTATTTGTAATTTTAAAAAAAATGGCCAGGTAGTAAGTAGTATGAATAAATTTCTGGTACATAGGAATTGACACGATTGAGTCAAGTATTTCAAGTTCCACAAAATGTATTTAAATTCAATTAGGTGCAAGATAATATCAAGAATATCTACAATTTGGAAGACTGTTTCAGAAAGTATTGTTTCAAAGAATGTTTGGATGGTCATATCAGACATAAGATTATCAAGGCAAGACACAATCTTACCTCACTCACAATAAAGCCTCTCAAACACCTGAGCATTGTGATCAGCTCCTTGACAGTGCAGGGACTGCAGGTATCTGTGGGGGCGACCTTCCCTTTTCCTATTTGTTTCTTATTTCATTTCCTGTTCCTCAGAGGCTATGAGAATGGAAATATGCTTTCTAAGTCATAGAGCTCTCTCCCTCTCTCTCTCTCTATATATATATATATATCTGCATGAAATTCAATGAGTTATAATAAATAAATGCTCACGTTGAATAGTCTGTTCTGGGTTTAAGCTGCATGAAAACAAAGGCTAAAAGATTGTGTCACCTTACACATATTACTTTCCTATCCTTGCAGGAAGATGGGATGTTTCCTCAACATTACAATTTTGGATTCAGCACATTTTTTGGCCCTCCACAGAGTATCCCTCTTGTGTGCCTCAGTGCAAAGATTGCTCTGACTGTGGTAGAATTTCGCAGCCTCTACTGTCACAGAGCAGTGGCTCATTCCTCACACCCCACTGCCAAATGGGATACACATTTGACATTGTGGAAAAAGCTTTTTAGGAAAAAAAAAAAAGAAAAACAGCAGCTAACAATATATCCAGCCATCAAAGGCAGCCTGTGCTTGCTAGAGACCTTCCTGTGTCCTTTCTGCCTCCAGCTTTTCCATAAGAGACAAATCATGGTACTCCTCCTAACCCCTCCTTCTCCCCCATTCCTCTCAAATCACTTCCTGTGCTTCAGAAGACCCTGGCACTAAGGCAGGGCCCTCTTGCACCCACTGGCCTCCCTGCAGAAAAGGAAAGCACAGTTCCTGTAGCAAAGCAAAGAGAGGTAAAGTCTGATAGAGAGATTTGATGATAATTCAGCTGAAACAACTCCCATTTGTTTTCCTGATAAGGGTCTATCCTTTTTGTCCCTATAGGGTGGAGAGTTTTGATTTTTCTTTTACTTCAAGAGTCAGATCCCAAATAGTTATTGACTCAAAGCCAAGTACAAATTAAAAGTTTTAGTCCAGGAGTCAAAGCAAAACCGAGAGTTTGCCAATACTACAACAATAGAAAAAGCAATCCCAAAGTCTTCAAAACAGCTCTGAGCCCCTCTGAGGCTCTGTTCATTCCAGAGTCCTGATACATGCTGGAATTATATTTGCCCCTTGTGTCCTGCCTGAGATACCCCCATAAAACTAACCAGGAATTTATGCTGGATTACAACCAAGATCCCTTCTCTGCTTTACTGAGCATTGAAATTGGGCAGAGGACAATACCTGTAAATCTATGCATGCTAAGCAAACGCAGAAGTTGTATGAGAGGCAGTAATTCAGCAAGATTGCATTTGCAGAGAGAGATTAGAAGCCTTAGGATTTCTTCTCTGAAGTGCAGTGTGATTTTGACTGCAGTGTAATTTTCATGGCCCCAAAGAAAATAAAATTAAAAGAAAAATCTTCCCTTTTTCCTAGCAAATACTTTTTGCTTGAGCATTATCCATTATCAAGGGAAAGAAACTCTAAAAGAAGTAGAATGGAAACTTTCAGAGTACAGTCGTGGTGAACTAAAGCCAATGCTGACATTTAATTTTGCATCTATTTCAAATCAGTCCAATTAAAGACCAAATCCTGTGCCTTCAAGTGTGTGCTAGTTGTGGATGTCCAAATAGAAACACTGGATTTGGCTATTTTAAGTCTTATTGTGTCCTAAATATATATATACATATATATATACACACACACACATATATACATACATACATATATATATATTTATATATATAAGTAAAATAAATGAAACCTTGAATGCTGTTGGATGGCAAAGATTAGTGAATTCCACAAAATTTGTGACCTAATGACCTGATTGCAGGACGTGCTTCAACTTTGACACACGTAAAAGCCTGTGGTTTTTCACAAATATCTCTGTTAACATGAAATTTCAGGGTCTGCTTCAAGTTCTTACTACATTAAACCGCAAACCACACGACGGCAATACATGAAAATAAGACTTACTGCAGGTGAAGTTCTGATATCAGTGAAGTCCTGCTCACTTTAGAAACCTTGAGAAAAGCAGATCAAATTTTAATATAAAAATAATATTTTTTACTATTTTGATTGTTAAAACTTTTTATTTGTGATATACATGAAGTGCCTTCAGTTATTTCCCTTGGTTTTGATAAGATGCTTCTTCAGCATCTAAGAAAAGTATACTATAGTAAATTATAGACTGAGCTGAGTTCTTGTAACCACAGTTTCATGATTTTTCTATTAAATTCTGCTCTCTTTCCCCTTGGCTTCACCCTGCTCACTGCTGCTTCAAAAGGAATATCAGATCTTCTGAAAATGTGTTTAAATAGGATTTGGATAATTCACTGTCAAAAGTTTGGCTGTGCTATGCTGATGATTATTTCATACTTTGACCCCTTCATCCAGAGCCATTATTCATATTTAGGGAAACATTTCAAGCCAAGCAGCTGTTCACATTTGCTATGTAGGAAAAGGAAGACCTTCACTTTCTTTAACCAGTCTACTGGTTATTTTTTTACTAGGGAGAGTAGTCTGAGAAAACACAGGTATATTTTTTTAACTTCCATTTTATACAAAACAAGTTTAATGTCCTATCCACAAATCAGATTTGATTTATTCTAAGCATCCGTAGAATGAGATGAATGTCTTCCACCTCAGTATCACAAGTTTAAATAAGCCATAAATCACTTTTTGTTGCAGTTTGGATACACAATAGGTCAAACTTTCTTAATGTTTGTGTCAGTCTGTCATAAAAGCACTAAAAAAATCTTGAACCTTTATACCCACTCCCTCCATCCAAAAATCTATACTTACTTAATAGCCTTTTGTTCTTCTATTAGTTGCTCACCCTTGTGAGACAAAACATACGCAACATTTATTTTTAGCTTTGCCTTTGACAGTTCATAGTTTAAATCTCAAATGTTTAAATCAAGTCATGATATCCATAGAAAATCTTAAGCAGGGCAATAGTCTACTGGATTTTTAGAACAGAGCAATGAAAGTATAATTTGAATTTTTATAGTATTAGGCAGTAAAGTAATATTGATGCTTTTGTCCATTGAAATACAAATATATTCTTTCCAGGGTTTTGTTGCCTTATAATTTTTAGGAGATTTACTGAGTTAGGGAGCTGTGAAATAAAAATAAATGCCTGAGGCATTTATTTACTGTTATCTACTGTTATCTACTGTTTACTTTGTTGAGAAACTGCTTTAACTGTATACAACTTCACCTTCAAAATTGTCCTGACTAACTGCTAGAGTTTGTGAGCTTATATTTTTTTTACAAAAAATATTATCTTTCACACTCTATCAATGTAATTAATACAAACATTTGCTGATTTGCTCCAGAGCTCTACCCATCATGTACCCCTAAACCACAAAAGACCCTTTTGACTTCAATTGCATTTCTGTTATATGAAGAATTGTGAACTTGGCCCTTAAGGCAGATTTGTAGGATCAGGTTGTCATCAGACAGCACAATAATTTTGGCAATGTCTCTTTTGATAAAAAAAGACATAACTGTTCTGGTAAAACCAAAAGTCTGGATTTATTTCATGAACAGCATATCACAAACCAGCTCCCAACACACTTTAGGAATTTGAGGTTGGGAAGTTTCTGCCAGCCTAACATGTGGGAGACAGAAGGAGGAAACTAGGTTGTTGATAGGTAATAAACTTCCTCTTATTTCTTCTTCTGGAAGAAAGCTGTGGTTAATTATCTTAAAACTATGGATGGCCCAAGTAACTAGGAAACAAGTCCTGAGATCTATGCCTGTGGAGATGATGATTTTTTTTTTTTTCCTGATTGAATAAAGTTCCGCTGGAAGAATTTAAAACCAGAGACTTTGTCTGGCAAATGCTGTACACTTTTTAAAAATCAAAATGTCATTTTGTTATCTTGTTGGTAAGTTGTTTTTTGAGGTCACAACCCTCTCCTCCCCCCATTCTGGGACTTCTTATACCATGATGCTTTCAGATCTTCCCTTCTGTCAATGTCAACATCACAATCCAGTCTTACAGTTTCCCAGTAAATTGAAATAAGCAAAATTTGATATTAATATAGTTCTAGTTTAAGAAAACCAGATAACTCTTTATCGTGAATAATAATTTTATATTTAAAAAGAAGTAGTAGAATACACTTGTTTTACTCTTTGTCAAAATAGAATATTTTATAAGACATTTTTCTGTATTAAAACTTATTCTCCAGTCTGTTTTAAAGTTGTGCTTGTTTCTCTCTGAAGTCATGACAGGCCATCATGCACACACAGAAATCTTACCCACAATACAGTCTATCTTTAATATAAAGATTTCTCTAACATATATCCCTAGAATTAAAGAACTAATAAATAAATTACACAGATAGTACATGTATACAAAAGAGATTAGGCTTTTTCTGTAATAAATGCAATAATTTTTTTAGTATCTGTCACTTATTCATATGTTGCATAAAAACAGTAGCAAAATCATTTACTCTATTAAGTCATTTCATTACTCTGCATTATAAAACATGCTGTGAAAGTTTTGGAATATCAACTAACGTTGCATAATACCTTAATTACTTTTCAGAGAACATGGTACATTTCAATTCAATAAAAAAATCATTTTGGTCCCATGCAAGGCCACAAAAGACCTAAAAAATTGATTTTGGGATAACTCAGATGGATTTTATTGAATCTGGCCCTCAGTAATATATCTGTCATTGTTAAGGCAATAGCAGGGTCATGGTGTTGCTTGTGTAACATCTGGGGGTAAAACAATCTCTTCTCAGAGGTACAGCCTATATTCATCCTGCTTTTGGTGACACTTCAAATGCACCAGATACTTTCCAAACCCAGAAAGGAGTAGCTTCTATTGCTGGACAGCTTCTTGCTGAAGTTCACTAAAATAGGGCCGAGCTAAGGGGAGGAGAGGGAAGAAGAGGCAGGCTAGCTGAGAAACAGAGTAGAGCACACCTGCTTCTTGTGGGTCCAGCTGGCTTCCAGGAAGGAAAATCATGCTCCCACACCTACTGCAAGAAATTACCCAAGAAGAGCTGAGTTGCTTACGTGAGATCTACGGGCACAAATTAATTTGTGGATGATTTCTCATCATGCATAAAATCCATAAAACCTATTGAAATCTCTAGTAGGATCTCTCTTCTTGGAAATACTCAATACTTGACTCCATGTGGCCCTGAGTGACATGGTCTAATATCAAAGGTGGATCTGAAGTTGAGTACTGCAAGGATTGGACCAGATGATCTGAAATCATACCTTTGCATCTTAAATTGTGTGATTCTGTAAAAAAAAGTCAGATGGCTTTATTTATTCAGCTGATCTCAACACAAGGTCACCAGGCACCTGTTTAGTGCCCTGTTCACCTCCATTACCTGTTGCAGGCCTGTTGCCTCCAGCAGCAAAGTGTGGTGCACTCTGCTCACCCCCTTGGGCAGCCACGATGGCACAGGGATGCAAAGATGCCAGGAGCATTCCAGTTTGTGTGGCTTGCTCGTGAGGAAGAGGTGATGCATGAGAACAGGAGAGCCCCGCAGCTGAGGGCTCCTTGCAGGCAGCACCTCAGGGACAGCTTCCTGCTGCTCTGTGCTGACAAAGTACAGATTGAACAGCTTCTCTGGTCTCAGCTCAGTCAAGGACTAGATCAGGAGCTGTTTAAGACTCCACAGCTTTAAGCTACTGCCCTGAGTTCCACCAAAAATCTTATCAGAGGGCCCAGCAGTGTCAGCACACGGCGTCCCTGTGCTCTCAGCACAGCTCCACACATGGTGCCCAGCCCTTGGCAATGGCACGAGTGTGTGGATGTTCCAGGGTACAGGCGCCACACTGAGCACGGAGCAGCAGCCTGGGCTTCACTGGGAACTGTGGAGGACCCCAGCAGCAGGAAAAGGGGAATTACCTCACTGGAGCCAGAGAGCAAAGGTTTCCATCTGCTGGATCTTGACCTGAGTGTGCTGAGGGCTCTGAGACTCGAGGGGAGAAGCTGTGTATTGGCTGCCAATACAAATTCCTGCTGCTGCCTTGGCCCATCCTGCCACAGCTACTGTCAGACATGGGCAGGGATACCACTAATGCATGGTTTGTAGCTGGCTTGAGATGAGCAAATCATCACCCCAACAATGGTGTGGAGGCTAACTCTACAGAAAAGGAAACTGAGACAGGTTACTGATCACACTGATTTAAAAAGGGGAACTTAATGGCTGAACCTGTTCTGTTTCCAGGCAAGCCCTAGAGTCACTTGGAAGCAGAGATACGCAAAATAAAAATTATAAAGAGGGATTATAGGAAAAATACAAAACATTTTTTATATTTTCACTCCAATCAACCAACATATCAATTTTCAACAATTTGTTGGACTTCAGGCTAAATGATACATCGAGAAAACCTGCACATTACTGATCCTATGAGATACAGACAGTCTGAGTTCATCTTTGAATGAGTGCCCAGTTGCATACATGACTTTGAGGTATAACGGAAAAAAGATTAGGCAATTTTTTTCAAACCAGTTTCCTCACTGGGAAAATATTCCTTTAGGTCATAAAGTACTTATTTACTCAGTCAATACTATGACAGTGAGATTTACAACTATGTCATCAATAACACTGATTGACAAAGAACTTCCTCAAAACTCTTTCAACTCCAGACAAACATGATATATGAACAAAAGCATACAGTTATAGAATTACAGCCAAACACATGCGTTTGGAGCAGGAGTGGGTAGAGGAAGGGGGAGGAGCACATGAAAAACAGCGCCTGATCTCTTTTTCCCCCTATGAGCAGTATTTGAGGCTGACTCATATTTGTTTTGAATAGTTGCTTACTTGTTTCATTGGTTGCTGAGGGTTCCTTTGATCTCTTAGAGGACGAACTGGAAAGGGACTCCTCTTTTGGAGAACTTCCACAATTCTTTACACTCAAATGGGCTTGCAATAAACACATTACTTTGTCCATAGTGAACGAGCTAGGTGAGAACTCTCCTTGGATTTGGTTAAGGACCATCTTAATAATTTTTCCTGTTGTCTGAATGCATCCACTCCACATCTATCATGCAGGAATTGTGAGGGGAAAAGGAGACCTTGGTGGAGATAAGCGCAGTTGTTTCAGTGTTCCTTTTATTGAAGCTATTTTGTATTCAATGAGTCTCTTCTGTTTGTGCCTCATAATAGCTGTAGGATTTTTTATTTATTGGTACCATTACACTTGGTCTTCTTTTTTAATAAAACAATTTTCCATTGTAAAATGACCTTGTGTCCAAGGAGAAAGTTTTGTGGGTCCCAGTTAATTTAGAGAATTTATTCTCAGGTAAAGAAAGCCTAAGAAACACATTTCTTCTATCATTCCAAATACAAGATTTTTACATTTTTTTTAACTTCATTATTCAGATTTAGTTTTTAATTTTATATCCTATTTAGGTGTCTTGTACACTGTACTTCCTGTCACATAATTCTGACATTTAAATTATATATAAACCTATAATGAAATTTACATTTTCTGGCTATCTTTAATATTAGATTCTTTAGCAATTATCTGCAGCTGCTGAATCTACTAGTTTCTTTTACTCTGCAGGTTTATGCTGAAACTTCAAATGTTTCCTTACTAGCCTAATTCCAGCAGATGAACATTAAAAAATCCATTTCATCTAAAGGCAGCAACTGGATTTTCCATATAGTCAGTGCAGAGAAGGAGGTACTTAGACCCCCACTGTGAGTTCTTGTGTGTCTTTCTTTTGTGCCTCACACAAAGAAAAGCAAGATCTTGGAGAGGGGTAATATTTTTTATGGGACCAACTGCAGCGACATTCAGAAGCCCCAGCCCCTTTTTTGATCACCTATACAGGGAGCTTGGCTTTTAACTCTGGAGGAGAATTACCTCATTAAGCAAGTACAGTTTAAATGCAATCTGAATTAAACAGCCAAGTCTTGGCTGGTGGCTGCAGCAAAAATCTTGAAAACCTCTCCTGAACACGCACAAGAACTAAAAAGAAGGGTGTTAAAGGCTTTAAAAAAAATATCCCAGGGCGGTGTCAGCCTCATGATTTTAAGGGTCTGTCTCCTGCTGTTTGAACATGTGGATTTGACAATGATACAACAATTGCTCAGCCTGGTGGTTATGTCTTGCTCTCTGCCTGGGATCTTCAGCTTCACTTCTAGTAAAGCCTGCCCTGACTGCTGAAGGACCCTCAAGACAGAGGGGCTTCTTCTTCACACCCTGTAGATCCTGTGCCACCATCCAAACAGGCAAAGACATCTATTGCAGCTCGGGCAAGCAGTTGGGCACTGCTGATGAACATCTTGGATAGGGCAGTTAGGGTGCTGCGAGACCTGCAGCTCATCCCTGGCTCTGGGATGTGCTGGTGTTCGGAAGATAAACTGCTCCAGGGCTGCAGCACCATACCTACCCAGCCGTGGTGGGGGGCAAGGATAAGGGTCCTCTCCTGAACCATGGAGAGAGATGGAGTGAAGCCAGTTGCGTGCATCTGGTTGATATGAAAAGCAGGAAAGTCAAGCAGGGAGCACAGACAGTGAGGAAGGGGATATAGGAGAAGAAAGTAATTTCTTCACTGCAGTGATGAAGCCGGCCTTTGCTGGCACAAGGGGGTTTGTGCCCCCTCCCATAGGTGTGTGTGGTACAGTCAGAGTGGCACCCACTCTGTGTAGTGTCTGTGTAGTGCATTCACCTTGAGGAACAATTATCCAAACAACAATTTACCTTGAGGAACAATTATCCATCCATGTTTGAAGCCCTCCAGCTATTCATTGTGATGCACCAGCCCCAAAGAGCCATGGAATAAGCTACACTGGGGTAGGGTGGAAAATAGAGGGAAACAAGAAATATCCAGAGTGATGTAACTGGAGGCAGGGTAGACATGGGGAGTGGGACACAGATCTTCTAATTCTTTTTTATGGTAATGTTCTCTGAAAAATAAAATAGAAGAATTATGCTGAGCTGCACTGCCTCTGTCTCTTCCTGTCTCTGCTGTGCATATATAAAGGCACTGAGAATATTAACTGCACCACAGAGGTGATACTGAGGTAATAACTTTATCAATACTGATACAGGTAAGAAAAGCAAATGTAATGAATAGCTGCAGATTTATCAGACTTGGTTGCTGACTTATGTGCTGGTGTGGCCAGGGCATTCCCAGGTAGGTTTAGCCAGGGCACCTCACTCTCCTGGGCAAAGCTATGCCGCTCCCAGTGCCCACGCTGAAGCCAGTGGCAATGTTGTGGGAAATCCACTAGATGTAGATACAGCGTTAGACTGTCACTGATACAGGAAAACTGGAGTCTGTCTTCAAGGGAAATTACCTTTCAGTGCCATGAGAGGGGGCAGGTGCTTCTAAACAGAAATTAAAACCCTTTTAAGGATTATACTGATTTTAGGTTTCATAATAACAATAACAACAAGTGTGTTGGCTAAGGATCTTCTAATACTGTCATTTATTTGTTCTGTTTTTTTTAAAAAGCCTCCTTTGCTCTGTTGTATTATGGCTAAGTGCCACCAAATGCCACATTATCCTCCTAAGACTGCCCTCATTCACCCTCCCAAGCCCCCGTCCCCTTTGCAGCAGGGTTGCTGACATTTGTCATCTCACCAGGGCAGCACTGATGGCAGCTCATGCTGTGGGAAGCATTATTGTGCTCTTGGGAGAGAGCAAAATATTGAGAAATAAATGGTAGGTAAATAATGCTTCTGTACGAAGCTAATGAGGCTCTTTTTCAGAATGCAGATGAAGAATTCATCGAAGAAGGATAATGTAAACTTCTAAATGTTTAGATCATCTAAATAGTGCATGAGAAACACTGCCTGGTTATCCTCTGTCCTGGGCAGTAGGGCAGAGCATCAGCTAATGTAAATCCATCACAGCTACAGCAAGGTGTAGCTGTGCTAGACCATGTGTGGGGCTGTCACAGTCAAGGAAAATGCTCTGTAGAAAGAGCACCCTGCTTCCAGTGGCACAGGTAAAAGGAATGAAAGGTTATTGCCAAGGGCTTGTTAGAGACAGATCCACTTTCTCTCTGTCAGAAAGGGACTCACTGTTCATATTCTCCATCCATTTTCCAATGTGGTACCAAGTTAGGGTAGCAAGTTTACCCTGCAGTACTTCCCTAGTGTCGAAGTGTAGCAGAAAAAAATGTCTAGAGAGGAATAAAACATAAAATCATTAGCCAACTGATAATATTCTTAAAGATAAGAGAGTAGCAAAGAGGAAAGGCTGCCTGCAGGCTAATGGTGCTTCCAAGGAATTGAACACTCAGGAAGGCCCAGAATGAAGAAAATTGGTAATTTTCAAAGACAAACGTCAGATTCAATGGATAACAACAGATCAACAAAACAAAATGAAATTAAAAAAGAATTAGATAAATAACAATTGAAAGACATTTGGAGTTTCTTTACCCATGCCAACACCTGGTGCCAAGGGCAGTCCCATCCTGTTCCTCATCACAGTCATCACAGTGTCCACACCAACAGCTCACAAGGCTAGGAGGCAGGTTTGAGCAGAGACCCTCTAATTATCCAGTGTTTAGATGGTGAATGGTTAACATGCTTCCAAGTGAGGTTTTGGTATATGCCAGATAAAATTTTCCCAAATCCTGCTTGAGCAAGGTTTGGGAGAGGCCACATACGAGGCCCAGTTCCCGGCAGACAGGATGGGTGTGATTGCATCAGGCTGGCTCCCTCTGCTCTGTCCTCCAACATAAGCCTGGGATTCGCACCCACAAATGCTCCACTTGCCAACACACTACACTGCAGGTGTTGCAAACTAAACACCACGCTCCTGCCACAGAAGAAAAAATGTAGCTGACAAAACCTTCACATTTTTTTCAGGCACTTTGAGCTGAAAAACCTCCAGCTTTCGAGAGAATAATAATGATGGCATAGGGACACGAGGTGCTGAGGAGATGCAGGTCAAGCATTGTGTAAAGTGCTTGAGCTGCTTCCCAACCTCCAGGCCAACGACCAGTTTCCAAACCTGTTTTAATCTGCTGGGCAGAGCCTTAAATCCCAATGAGGAAGTGCACGGTAGCTCTGTAAATTCCCTGCTAGAAATAAAGTGATGCACATGAATAAACAGTGCTCTATGTCACCAACTACACAGCAGGGAAAAAAAGCCAGGATTTGGGTATAATAGGAAAGGTCTCTCTGCCTCAGATTGGGGTGGACCTGTCTCCCCAACACTGAGCAACGGACAAGCAGCTGCCTGGCAGCAACTCAAGTCACAGTGTAGAAACCAGCCCTCATACCTCGGGGCCAGGCTCTGCATTGCACAGGCTGAAGGCTCTCTGAGACACTTGAGCCACAAAAGACAGTTGGCTTTTTCTCAATAAATGACTTTGGCAAGACGTATTTTCTAACAAAACAAAATTCCTTGCAACACAATAATAATAATTTTTTTCTTATTTTGTGAAAATGTTGAGCTGCTTAATTGTTTTTCATCCAATATTTTGACATAGCATTACTGAAATAGCTACTAAAATGTTTACCTGCTAAAATCTCAGTCTCTGAGAAATCAGTGGAGAAGACATTGAGACACAATGACAACAAGAAAGCACAAAGAATAATAAACACAATAAATGCTAATTTAAGAGAAATCAGAGAATTTAATTTGGTTTTAAATGTTTGGAATTTTCAGACTTTGCTCCTAACAACAATGTTGTTTTTCAGCCAGCTTTTCTCAGACCTGCTTTAGGGAGTTATCCACATGCTCAGTGTTTGCTGTTGTCTTCAAAGATTATAATCTCATTCAAGCAGAGACTCATCTTCTCCCACGTTTGCAAAGCACTTGCACAACTCTGAATGTCACTGGAGTTAGAAGCAACAGACCCATCAAGACAAAGATCAAGCAGAAGATAAAAAGAAGAAAAGGTCTTTACATGGCATTTGAATGAAAATACGCTTCCAGAAAGGAAAAGTGGATGGTATAATCCAAGATTCACACAGTGATCCAATTCAGTGCCTCAGGGACACTAAATTGTGTGGGGAGAAGCACACAAGCACCGTGCCCATGTCTGTGCCTGTGTGGCAGCATTGTGAGTGCACAACCCTGAGCCAGCCTTCCCCTGCTGAGTGTGGGCACTCTGCCCCAGGCAGGTGGCTGGGCAGGCTCACCATGGACTCCTCAAAGGACTAACATTACCTAGACCCCCCACTGCTGTGTTTTTTTCCTCTCCCTTCCTGTGCTAAGCTGTTTACAACCTCAATATCATGTGTGGTTTGCTCACTGAAAAAAATAAAAGCAAAAAAGAAAGAGATTGCCTGTTATAATGTACTTACTGCAGGAGCGTTTGACCTGCATGTGAAATGAAGGGGGTGGTGGCTAAGGAAAGGACATTCATATACACAAAACCTACATCTGGGACATTTGTGAAGCTGTCTGTACCTTTTCTGAAATATTTCAAGGGTTCCAAAGTGAAAAAGGTTAAAATACTGGTAACAAGGAGCATTTATATGGCTCAGTGCTGTGTCATGTATCAAAGATTTAGCCAAGAAGTCCTAAGCCATAAAAATGCCATACTTCACTTGGATTAATACAACCTCTGTCTCACAGGGGTTAGAAGGCAGTTCAGGTAGCTTGGTACACTGCTGCAATATGCTGGGCAGACATAAACTACTGTTTAAAAGGGGAAGGATTGGATGAAGAAAGTTATGCCATTTACTCGAGGTCACCTGTGGTGGAAGCAGTCTCCCAATATCACCCCAATGAGCCATGCACTCACACACTCCATCTCCCCTGGGTGTCTGTAACATGCAGAGGGAGGAGAGAGGTCAGCAAAGCACCCAGCAAAGGGGAAGAATACATTGATACCTGCTTTGCAAATTAAACAATGGGTACTGGAAAACAATGTTTACAATTTGATGACAACCTCCTCGATTCTCTGAACACCTTCACAGATGTCATCCTTAGCCTGACCTTTTAAACCTGAGGGTTGATAGGCAGGAGAGCTCAGTTCCTTACTTCATGTTGTTAATGAGATCCAGCACATACAGATCCCTCCTAGCCCTCCTGATCATTTGTCAGATATGTCGATGTCTTATCTGCTACTCAGAGCAGAAAGCATCCAAATGTTATTAAAGCCTACCCCTACTGTCCAGGGACAACTGTTTAATGGAGCAGGTCACAAGGGCAGAGGGAACTTTTCGACATTGCCAGGAGAACAACTGAAACACCAACTGGCAGGAGACAAATTTCAACTTGTGGCGTAAGAGGCACAGAATGGGATATAGTTACTGGGCTACCGAGACAAAGAGGACGGATACGAGAGATAAAACCAATGGTTTCAGCAGAAATTACGGAGCAAAAGACCAGAGGTCCCTTGGCTGGGGCCACCAGGACAGGGGTTTTGCAGCTGGTGGATGCAGTGTACCCCAACCCCTGACTCAGGGCAAAGACCCAGGGTTAAATAAAGGTTATTGAGGTGAGACTACAAACAATTTCCAGCTTGCTTTCTCCTCCACCATGCCACAGACTTATCACCCAAGGAGGTGCATTGCTTCATGCAATGCCATTTGAACGTGTATTCATATTCCCAAGTTTAGTAAGCTGACAGGCATAACCTGGTTTTGGGCTGAGGGTCATTTTCTGTTTTGGAAATTTCACAGTGCTGTTCTGAGTGCAGCTACCTTTCAAAAGCATGAACTCTTGAGTGCAAAGGACTGGATTATATCCACTGCAATCTGTCATTGCTAAGTGCAGTTGACCTCTCCCACTCTAAAGTCCAAAACACGCATCCTGTGGTGCAGTACTAGACATTTTCTTGGCATACAGTGTGTAAGAGATATGGTATATAGATTTTAAAAAAAAACCAACTAAATGAACACTCATTCAGCTCTTCCTGGAGAGGTTTGGCATGTGATGAGTCTTTCACATGTAAGTTCTTCAAAATAAACGTGACAAATGAGGGCCAAGGTGGAAGAAAAATTACTTGATGCAGGGGCCTCACCAACTCATGACTGAAATCTGTAGCAGTCACAGTATGGAGGAGATGCCATTTCAGCCTCCTTTTCAGCATGTCCATGTATAGACAGCTGGAACTTCACAGCCTTCCTGCAAGCACTGGGACTTTCCCTTGCCCTGCTTCTTCTTCCCTGACATGTAACCCTCCCCATTATTCTTCACTCTGGCATTATTTTTTCCCTTCTGTGCCTGATCTCTGCCTCCACGCTGTGCTCTCCTGCTGGGCCCCTGCTTCCATGATCCCTGCTGTGTGTAGCAGAGGGAAGAACAATGGATGGGAAAACCTTACAAGCACAGGGGAATGCCTGTGGACTGACTGCTAAGGGAAATGGAAGAGGTCAGCAGGTCTTGCAAGCTGCCTCTTTTCGGTTTAAAGAGAACTTTGGATCAAATAAAGACAGAACCTCCTAGGATCCTGTTTCCAGGTGAGACTCCGCATGCATGTTGAAGATAATACTGTTTTCTCAAGCTGTACAATATCCTGAATGATGCCAACAGACTTCAGTAGCTGGGAGTGGGGGCCAGGGTCCTGAATGCTGACTTTGCTCTCCATTTGTCACCAAGGTGGTGGGAATCACCAGGAATTGCCACCACTGATAAAAACATCACCAGAACAAAGCCCTCAAAATTGTGGTTCACCTTGCTCAGAAGTGTAGAGAACACACTGGTAGATATAAAGAGAAAATAAATAAGATTTTAAATTGGAGTCATCATTCTTCTGCCAAAATCATTTTCTGATATATACTGCTTAACGTGTGTGTATTTTCTTTTGGATGAATGTAGCCATACACTTCTTAAAATTTTCCTGCATAAAATGAGGGCATGATATGCAATACAGCAGGTTGAAGATCTATTGAAGATATTTACTACATTCTGCTTATGTAGATTGCGTTTGTTTAACCATCTTTACTCACAATTATTAACTGTTGCATTGCAATTGTCTTTAGCACTAAATAAAAGTTGTTCGGTACTTCTTTACCAATGTATTTTAAGCCACTCAGTGCTTAATACAAGTTTGTAACCTGCACGCTCAACTCTTGTGGAGACTCATGCACATGAATTATTCATAAACTAAGGAACTGTGGCTATTAACATAAGTAAAACTACTTGAAAAAGAAAAGTAGCTCACGCTTCAATTTTGTTCAGGAATTGACCTTAATTTGCTCTTCAGATCTAGACTGCTTTATTAGGAAGCTTTCTTGTCTTTTTTTAAATTCATTTTATATAGGTAGGAAACAGATTAAAAAGGTCTCCAAACTCTATAAATCTTGCAAGTTAGACTGAACTTTCATGACAACCGTAACACTGTGGACAGCATCTCAAACCAAAAGGTTCCCCTGCCTCCCCCGCTGCCCCAACATTCAATACTTTCTGTATGACTGTGAGGAGGCAGATGAGATTACTCAAATGCCATTAATGTTTACAAGACAGGTCTGTGAAGCCTTAAATCAGTGAGGCTCAGCTGTCATCCTGTGCATTTGCATTTGTAGTGAAAAAGCAAATCCCTGATAATTCCTTGATTTTCCTAAACAGAGAGAAAGCAGAAAATATTTTAAAAAGCAGTGAAACAGAACTCAGCTGTCACATTCACAAAGTGCCATACATTCATCTTGCTGTTAAGGGCTGTAAAAAAAAAATCTCGTAAGAGCTAAGCTTTCCCTGCTTACAAAGTAAACAGAGAAATATAAACTGGATTGCCTGTCATATCAGGAATATGTCACTGGTCTTTCAGGGTGTTCAGACATTTTATTCCAGAAAACCTTCACCAATTTCACTGGATTCAAGTTGTAGGAAAAGTAATGGTAAAGTCATGTAGCCTAAGGTCCCTTTTACTCCCTATATGTTAGAAAAATTTAGAAAAAGAATGGCTCTTACAAAGTTAAAGATTTGCCAGTTGTAGTTGTGGCTTTAACATTTCAAAGTAAAAAAATAAACCAAAATAATTTTGAAGCTCTTTTGATTTGTTTTGAGTCATCTACCATCCTCTTACCATGTGAGGTGGCTGTAGCACCACAGAGCAAGCCTCACTGCAGTCACAGGTTGCGGCATGAAGACTCACTCCCTTCTCTCAGAGATGGCAGTTCATTAGCAGCCAGTTTATCAACTTTACCACAGGCTGTGAGCCCTCTGAATTTTTCATTATCTCCTCCCCTTAAGAGCACAAAATCCGTAATTTTTTCCACACGACCAAGAGACCATGGGATTCAAGGGATTAAAAGCAAATTTTGGACTTTGATCAATGTCTTTGATGCAGTTCAAGAAATTTCACAGACTGAGACACATTCCTGCCCTTCCAACCCAAAACTCCCGCAGTTTCAGACAGGGAAGAGTATTCTTCACTATCCTCTCTGAGTTCCCCCTCAGGTGAGGACACGTTTTCAATGCAGGAGGTGCAGAGTCACCCAAATCTCCGTAGCCCTGGGCATGTGTGGTTTTGCATCTTCACCTGAGTTGTGTGGGTGGAGCAGTGTCTGTATCATCTCCTTCAGATTAAGAAACCCAAACTATTTTTTCTCTCTGTTGTCTCAGGAAGCACTTGTAAACATTGCAGGACACAGGAATGCAGCCTGGCATTCATCTGTACCTTATCAAGAGGTCCTGGCCACTAAGCTCTGACAACAGCTCCACTGCCACTGCCTGTTCTGCATCCCTGGCTGTGTGTCTGCCTCCACCCTCAGCAGGATGGGTGGAGGGGGCAGATCTCCTGCTGCACACACAGTTTCGTGTCAATATCTCCATTTTCTGGAAGCAGCATTTCCTCCAGGTTTAGCAGGCCTTACTGACCGCTAACACCCGGTAAACTCTGCTAAATGTATCATTCCTTGCTTTATTATAAAGTTTTGATTAAGCCTTTAGGAAAACAAGTTTGGAAAGACACTTAAAGAAAACCTAAACAATTTACACAGAGATAAGTCTCTCTTAACATATTCCAATGTAGCTAAGCCAAACCACTGCTCCTTAGATGCTGATGGATCTGAATAAATAAGGAAGCAGCTTTTCAGTGTCACCAGGCTCTCCCATTGCCTTTTCAGTTCTTCAGGACTTTCTTTTTCCTCCATAGTACACACTTGGTTTGATTCAAAGTGAAGCCACCTCTGAGATTTTTGCCTCAATACTTAATAACATTTCAGAATCAGAGTTTTTTCCCTCTAATTCATATGTACTGAAAATAATTATGCATCCAAGGCTAATAGCAATGTTGTGCTTGTGTTCTGCACAGCTTGTAGTACTGTCTCAGGTTTTAGTAGAGATTCACAGTCTTTTTTCAATACTATTAGGAGGATATAAGAATAAACCTAGCCTTGGTCATTTCTCACTCAAGTTAACCAGTATCATTTTAAGCTTCTCTTGGGATAATACCAAAATCCAGCCTTTGGAGCTTGAATCCCCAAGGAAAGAAGGTGTCCATGGGGAAACCCTGATTCAGGCACCAAATCACTTATGATGACTATGTACTTTCTACGTCAGCTCAAAGGCATTTTATCGTGTGCTATAAATGCATCCTCAACACCCAGTTCAGCTTGTTGGGAACATATTGCTGGAGCCAAACAGGTCTGATGGTTAAGGACGCACAGAGCTTGCAGCCAGGACCCGTGGGTCCCTGGTACTTTGCAATCAGCTTGCTCCCTGCTTTCCTAGTGCACAGCTGACCTCTTGAAACTTCCCTCCCCCTTTGTGCTACGCTCCCTTGTACTTCAATCAGCGCAGCTGCACGGCAAGGAACAAGTGGGGCAGCCTTGCAAAGCACAAACCTCGAATAAATAAACTCCAAGGAGAGAAGCGAATCCTGACTGACTTCTTGCGTCTCTTAACGAAAGCAGTATATCCTGGCAGCCCGTGTGTCTCACAGCTCCAGAGGGATTAGCATGGTGTTTACCTGCTCTTTCCCTGGCTGAGCAAACGTTTGATCTTGCTAATGTGTACACGAGTTTTTGACAGTTGCCATGGTACAACAGGAACTCTCCCTTCTTTCCTGTTGTTTGTAACCTTTGAGGACTAACCAGCCAAGCTTTCTGACAGCATCAAAAATGTAGCTCATTTTAAATTAACTTCCAGGGCAAAAAAGGGCTGATTTCAAATTTTCAGTCACTGACTGAGTTCGATATTCCTCCATCAGCAAGCATCAGATGCCTTTTTAGAGGAGGAAAGGGCTTTTCTTCTCCCAGAGAACAGGGAACTGGTTGGCTTCTGGGAATTTTTATGAAGGAAGAATCAGGAAGGTGGTACTGCTGTGCCTACACCTGCACTGGGAAACAGGGAAAGACTTCCCTCTCCCATGGGAATCCATTTGGGTACTGTTGACTAGTATTTTGTGCACAGTGTTTAATGCTTGTCTCCTGGTAGAGAATAATGTTCCATTGTGTCCCTGGGCACTTTGTGCAAAGTGATATTTAACCACAATAAAAGCAAGGTGCTGCCAAGAGCATGAAGTGAGGGGTTGAAGAACAAAGTTGGGAAAGCTTCCTGGCATATCACAGCTAAAATAAGGGTGGACCCACAGCACCAAGCTATGCACTGTGTATGTCACAGCAAGGGCCCTTAGCACTGATGCCTGCATAATACATCCTTTTCTTCATATTATCCATGCCCATCTTCTTTCATATACTTGAATAGGCATATATTAAATAGGATTCATATGGGTTAGGAACTAATACCAGCTGATGTGATGGTTCAGCAGTGAGTCATGTACCATGACTGAGTGCCTTCCCCTACTCCACACCAGCAACAGTGTCCAGTGTCTGGGTAGCACGTTCACTAAGTGAGAGCAGATAGAAGATTGGAGAGCCCTCTGGGATTGTGAGGTGGGAGGTGAGCACTGCTTCACACTCAGGTGCCGGCATGTCCAGTGTCAGAAAGTTAAATCTAAGGAATGAAAAAGGCCTTTTCTACCATTTTCACACTCTGTGAAATGCTGATCATAAAGAAGAAATAATGAAAAAAAATCTCCATCTACCAGTTTCAGTAAACTGTGTGTGTTGTCATTTAAATAAAAGCTGAAAGAGGAAACAGAATTTTTCCAGCATTAATACCTTATGTTTTCAATGGCTCCACTTATCTTGATCTTATTTTGGCTTGGCATTGCTAGTGTAATGTCAAACACTAGTATCAGCATTTAAATTCATCAGGTTCTGAGAACTATCTGTTGAAATAAACAGCCTATCCAAAGTGGCAACATTAAAAGCATTGATGGAGCCTCAAAGAGAATTGGAGAGTCCTTTTCGGTGCTAAATTAAGTAACAACAGAAAATTCCTGCTGTAGATGTCACTCCCCATGAGAGCAAACAGAATTCCCAGAGGCCCATTTCAGGTCCTAAAAGCCTGGTAAACAGAAAACAACAAGATAAGTCCCTTTCCTGTCATATCTAAAAGTTGTGTCCTGGTTTTAACCCTTGATCCTCATTAAAAATCCTGGCATTTGTTTTCTTAATTTGGAAGTGGAAGAAAAGGAGGAGGGACAGAGACCAGAAGTGTTCTCAGTCTTTAATTTACCTACTTACATCATTGCTGCTTCTTCCCTGGGCTTGCACAATGAGGTTAAAAGCCTAAACAAGGAAGAAGCCACATACTTACTCTGTTATTCCCTGACTTCTCCAGAGGTGAGAGTGAGAGGTGAGGCAAGAGGTGAGATGAAGAGGTTATGCTGAATATTGATCAATGTCCTTGGTAAGTTGGAGGTTAAAACTTCTAGTTTACTTTTATTTCTGAGGTTATACTTTTAATCAGCAGCTTTTAGATCTGTTATATCTTTTATATCTGTTTTTTCAATCACACTGGAAGTGTATGCATAGAAATTTCACATTACAAATCAAGAGGAAGTCATGCATTGTATTCACACAGGAAAAAGGAGAAGGAAGATTCTCCCTTCTCTCTTAGAGCTCTACCTTTCTTCAAGGATTTGCCAGTGTTGACCTACCTTAGCCACAGTATGCATGGCAATGTGCAGTCCATCCTGGAATAACCATAGGTATCCTATAAATACTTTACCAAGCAACAAGTACCCAAACTGCCCAAGCTGCCTTTTCACAAGCTGTCTTACCACTTCCTGGAGCCCTGATACCTAGAGGACTTAATTAACTATCTACAAATAGCACAATGATTTTGCAAGAGACAGCTAGCAAGTCGTCACTATGTAAATCTGTATTCATATACTTACAGCTGGTTCAGTGAGACTGCTCTGGCTTAAAACTGAAACTGATTATACTATCTGTTTCCTAGAGTGCTTTATTAAATTAGTTTCTTTTCTTGTTTGTGAGACATTCACAGAGGGCTCCAGTTTCCTCTCAGTCTGACTTTTGTCTAGGTGCCAGGTAATTTACACAAACTAACCTGGTTGTGAGCGGTTGATTTCGACTGGCAAATAAGCTACCTGGCCTGTCTCCAGCCTGCTCTTGGAAGCCTCTCACAGGTCTCCTATGACAGTGAGCAAGCAGCACGCCGAGGTCCATGTGCGCTCTCACAGACAAGGGCCAGTTTCTCATTTCACGGCTGAAGAGAGAACTCAGCCGCTTGACCCCTCCAGTGCCACACAGGCTGTGCCCGTGTGGCCATTATGAAAGTACAGCTTGTACTTGCCAAAAGGTTCTTCAGCTCATTCTAAAATTAACTACAAATGCACAATATGCCTTTTCCAACTTTGCCTTTTGCCAGCCTAATTTTCTTTTGAACTGAAGGATCTCAGAGAAAATAGCAAAGGAACATTTCTGGTATAGACGGGGTTAGAAAACTCATTTACTAACAGACATTTGTAGCTTGGCTGGATTTAATGAAGTGACATGTCAAAACAATAAATATTAAAAGAACACAAAGATTGATATTAGTAGAAAGTTTTTTCATTAGAAAGCATCAGAAAGCTCTTGTAGAGAAAGGACTCCTCTTGAACTCTATCAAAGCCTGTGTGTGAGGTCTGTACATGACTATGAATTTTAATTTATGGACTAAAGGGAGAAGATTGGTAGAGGATCTTGGAGACCCCAGCTATTGATCAGAAAGAAGAAAAAAAAGAAGGAAGTGAGAGCAGAGAAGAAACAGAACTGGGAGAAAGCATAATTCTTGTAAAAGTCATCAGATAGAAGGTATGGTTAATGAGTTTCCATGTAGGAGACTAAGAGATACCAGTGAGAAACAACTGAGAAATTGATGTACAAGAAGTTTAAGAAGTCCAGAAAATAAAGTGTGGGAATTGGAACTACTGTGCAGAATGTAAAAATAAATACTGTAGAGAAAACTAAAACACAATCAAATAGCAGTCAAGATTCGATCTTTGAGATTGAAATGTTAATGAGATAAGAGAAACAGCTTCAGTAGTGATGATGGTAAAGAAAAAGATTCCTTGAGATTACTAGAAAAGATATTAACAATGCAGGAAGATAAATACTACAAAAGACAATGGAAGGGTTTTAGTTCCCAGACATCAATTAGACATAAAAATCAGATATCTAGTTTGATAGCCATGAAATTTGTTTGCAATTGCGAAACACATTCCTGGACAAAGAAAGGTCTTGTATCTGCTCTTACTAAAATATAAGGCTATCATGAAAGTTCTGGCCACAGAATGTAGTCTTGCCTCATGCCGCAATGCCTCTGGTAGGGGCACTGGGCGTCTGCTCGGAGTTCCAGGGGCTCCCAGGCTGCTCCGAAGGCGTGGGAGGGCTGGTGAAGTTCCTGCAAGGTTTCACCCAACCCACCGATGGTCCAGGCGCGCCGAAGAAGGAGAAATGAAGTGGAGGGGCTTTCCCAGATGGTTTATTCGGCACTGGGGTTGTGCCAGGGAAGCACTGGCATGGGGGGTTACAGTCATATATATATCAACGTGAGGGGGCGGGGAAGGGTACAACATCCTATAGGGGAGAAGAGCTAGGTTTGAATTTGGTGGGCTTTGTATAGGATTGCAAAATACAGAGCCCTCCAGGGGGAGAAACCAGATACCGAGGGGGGGTAGGGGGCAGCAGTGCCTGGCCATGAGATGAACTGAAACGTGGCCAACAGCACACCGCAACAGCCTCATGTGGGGTTAAATTAACTAGAAGGATCAACAAAAGGAGTCCATATTAAAGATTATTCCATTCCAGAAGGGAAATCTGTAGGATAGAGGAAGAGCTAATGAGTGAAAGCACAGGTACAGAGTAGTTCAGAAAATTGAATGAGACTTGGGTGTTGAAATTAAAAAAGTGCTACTCAAACGTTAATACCAGGAAAAGGAGAAAATTTTAAAGAAGAGTCCTAAAATTGTTTAGGTAAATAGAACATAAAAACTGGGAATATGTAAAAAATCTAAATACCAGGAAAAAAGACCTTTTACAAAATTCAAGGTTACTCATTCACCAATCCTAATCTGAATCTATATCTCAAAATAACTGTTCTGCAGTGCCTATCCCTGTATTATAAAAAATTTTCCACCCTTTCATCCCATAGATGGCAAGTCTTGGACAGAGTTCAGGTCCACTTTCAGAGATGATGCTGGGGCATCCCTTTGTTCTCAGCTTGCCTCAGCTGTCTTTAACAAAATGTGTTAATGTGTCCTGCTCCACCAGTCAAATGGAAGGGGGCAACGAGAAAAAGTGTGGAACTCAAGCCAGCCATGAGCTCAGGTGGGACTAACTGGAACCATCCACCTTCCCTTTTAAGTCCTTTCTCATTTTTGATGCTGCCTTCTGGCTTTGCTATGTAATAAGGATTCTACTGTTTTTAAATATTACACGTTTCTACCTCTCTTTCAACACTGCCCTGAAATTACTGAACAGAAGTACTGTTGTCTTGAACATTGTTCATTTTCTTTTTTTCTTTTTTTTTCTTTTTAATGGTAAAAGGGTGAGATGTTGCCCTGAGTTTTGCAGTTTCTCAGTGTTTTTCCTTTCTGTAATACTTTCTCACACTTCTTCTGTAAACATGGCCATGGTTTCCTAACAGCTATCTATGTTTTGCTAACTGTCTGTGTTGTTTATCAATTTGCTATACTGCATGGAGAAATATAATAAATTAATGCTTTGACCAATGGAATTGAGAGGTGGTCATTTCTACCTCCAATCCACGGTGATTTGTAAAAACATATAAATAAAGGCAGAGGGTTCTGCCCTCTCTCTCTTTTTGCCCTCTCCGTTTGCTGTCTCTGTGTGGTCTTTTATTTGGCTCTCCTTTGAGCTCCTCGGCCTAGCCGGCCTGACCCAGTGCTACAAAGTACCACAGTAGCAATTTACACAAATGGTGGAAGTGCAAGTTATAGTCCCCATTTTCTTTCATTTTCACTCATTGTTCAATAATTCATATATACTCAAGATTTCAAATTACTTTCAAGTTCTATGACTAATAGGGTGTGGAACTCTAATTTACTTAAATGAATGTTTCATGATTTCCTATCCAGTGAATTTGGAGAAAGTATCACAAAACCTCAATTCCTTATTATTTTAACAGGGATTCAGTTACTGTGCTGAAATTTGACTCAAATTTAACATGTAAATTCTGACCATCTGCAAAAGGGAAAAGATTACATTGTAGTTTCACTTTATCATTACCTTCCATTTACCAGGAGTGCTTCAGATGCATTTGGAGAAGTGCAAAGGAGGAAAATAGGGCATGTGAAACATCAATTATTAAAATATAATATTCATTACAATTGATGTAGTTACTAGGAATGGCTAATGTGTTCAGAGACACATGATGGTCTTTATTTACAGCTATTAACTGATGTACTGATATTTAGACAGAATAAGTACTCGGTATATAAGGAGTGGTATTAAAAGAGCACCCACTTAAACTCAATAAAAAAAGAAAAATAAATGTCATGTATTAATATTTTATTCTCTGCCATTAGGGCTGCAAGGTTGAAAACCATCCCTTAGGTTTTATCAAAAAGCCCTATCATTTCTGTATCGTAGCATCTTAAAAATTTACAAACTTTCTAACATTTTATTTCCATCCTATTCCCTGCTCACTCCTAAGACTGCCTTTCCATACTTCCAAAGTTACCGGGGTTCTTGCCCTCTCAGAAAGACTTTCTGAAACTCTGCTGCTTGTGCATGCCCACAGCAGCATTAGCCCAGCTCTGTAGCTGGGTCAGAGCACCTTACAGCTTTTGCCAAAGGGCTGTGGCTGCCAGAATTTGTGTTATGTACATCTGCAAACCTCTGCATGCACTGCATACTCACGGGTTATACTTGTCCTTCACCAGCCAGTGCAAAACTCCCTCTTGCTCCAGCCTTCGCCCACGGACAAAACACCCTGGATGGCGGCAGCCCACACAAGGTCTTATCTCGTGAGGCTCTATGAAGATTAGCCACAACAAGTCAGCATGTGAATGGCAATTCCCCAGGATTGTTGCAATGAAAGGTAGATCTGGAGACCTGGGATATGCAGCCCAGTTCCCAGGAGAGATTGCCTAATGAAGGGAGGCGATTGCCAGTGTCATTTTTTAAGAACAGGTTGGACAAAAACGCAACAGAACTGGCAGACCCAGAGATAAATTAAACCTGCCTTTGGGCAGGGACAGGCATTCAAAGATGTGGTATATTCTCCTCTGCTTTCTATCATCTGCCTAGGTACACTGATTTTTGGCATCTTTCTTAAGCCTTCTCTTCATGCTCACACTAATTTGGATGATGAACCAGCAGAGAGGTCCTGGAACAGGAATCAGGATGAGCAGGGCATGTTTTCTCCTTCAGTACTGCCTCACTGTTTGACCTTGGGCTTCTCACATCCTGCTGTGTTTGCCAAGACCATGCATCTACAAATAAAGCCCATGGTAATTCACCTGTGTCACAGTGTTAAGATTTTGGATGACAATCAATGTGGAAAGAAATCTTTTTTTTTTCTTCTTTCACTAAACGATTAATCACATGAAGCAAGAAGAAAATAAATTTTAACTTAGTGAAGAATTACTACAGCAGAATTTGAGCAACAGTCACAGAAATAGATGCTTACACTGTGGAAGATCAAACTGGCCTTTGCAGTGCTTCTCATATTTTGTAATGAACACACCAATACGTTGTCCCACGTATTTTACTTGTGTTGAAGTAACCTCCAAAGAACATTCCTGAAATTGTGGGAAGACTCACAAGAAGTAGTGAACAATCACCATTTCAATTAAGTTCACCTGCAGTTGCAGTTAAAATGTCTGGATTGGGGTCCTGACCTCACTCTCCTGCCCTGTGCTGCTGTCTTTCCTAAGTGAACCCTCATTTTTCCCAAGTGATGCCCAAGTGAGCACAAGTGACTTCAACACCTCCTTAGTCTGAATTCCTGAGTATTCAGAATATGTAGATTGAGGAACCTTGATGCAGTAGCATTTTAAAGGGGTTGACTTTTCCTTATATTTCTCATTATAAGGACTAAAATTTCTTTGAAAGTAATATAATTTCTCATGGAGAGAAAAATGTTACCTTTCTCTGCAAATTTTTTGAAGAACTGGGAGAAGTAAAGAGGAAAAAAACCATATGTGTAAATAACTTTCAGCCAGATGAAAATGCAGCTATTGGCAGCCTTGGTAAAAAGCAAGGCTAGCAGTCAGTAATCAGAAATATAAATTCAGTAAACATGTCTGTGTGTACAAGTTGATAAAGAAGAACTGCTGTACTCTGACTGTAAACAACAAGATTGTGGTTCAGAATGAGTTAAGGGCAGAATTAACTTATTTGGATTACTTTCTTACTGTACAATCAAACATAAGCCTTCCATGTTCACAAAATTCCAGTCTAATGGACTGAAATATCTGTAGCAGACCCACAAGCTCCACAAGGAGAGAATGTCACCATACGTAGTACAGAAAACTGGATTGTTCTGCAGTTGCAGTATTTTCCTTTATAAATCCTCTCCTAAATAGATGAATCTGTCCTTACACCCCTATCTCTCGCTGCCTGCTGGCCTCCAACTCCTTTTTCCCCTCTCCCAGCTTGGTACTGGAAAGTACCTCATTCAGACATTTCAGAAATAGCAAAATAAGGATGTTTCTGGGTGGAAAGTGAAAAACATGTAAACATCTGCTGCAAGATGAGTTCTGAGTCCTCCTGAGGTCTTCACCCATTTCCATTCATTCACGCTAGCTGTGGACCTGTCTCCGGCAATCCGCTAGCAAGTTTCTACCAAAGTAGGATTAAAAAGCATATTTATACTGAAATGTCATGTTATAAAGTTGGAACTTGGACTGATTATTTTTGCAGAGCCAAATTATTTTGTGTGAATGTGTACTAGAATCAACATCCTCTCCCACCTCGTACGGTGTCACTGTTCATTTCCCAAAGAGATATTAAGTGGGAATGAAAATCATGACAAGCAGTGTGATCTCGGTTCACCCCAAAATCCATTATTTAAATAAATTACCTTTTCTGTTGATCAGTAGCTCCAGCATCCAATGTTAGGAAGGCTGAAAGTCAGGGACAGAATTAATCTGTTTTATCAGCTGCATTTGGTCACTCTAACCACATCAGAATTCATGGTATAAAAATACACAAGATAAAAGCAAAGGGTGAATGTGGAATACAGAACTGACACAAGCCTTCTGCGTTTTCAAATGGTATGGAAATCTAAAATCGTTAAAATGTTTATTTTCATCAAAATTTCAGCAATATGAAGCTGTTTGGGTTATTTCTGGGTTTCACTCTTCATGAGGCCAAGATGATTGTAGACCCCACTTCTTTTTATGCACCCTTTATTCTGGTAAAATTAGATGATCCTTTAGTTTAACAAAAGAGACCATCTTCCTTTAGAGTGCACTGACATTTGTGTTTCTAAAATGGCAGATGCCAAGCTCTGGTGGGCCCAAAATCAGGGTTGATAAAGAAGAAGTTAAAGCCCTGTGCACAATGTCATTAAAGTCTTGTCTGTAATTGATTTTTTTTATCTGTTGCACATTATTCTTCAGACATGCTGTTTTAATGTGGAAGGACATAGTCTGTGCGAAACCTTGACAATGGAAAATTTACTAATTTTGTCATGGGTCCTTCTAAGGAATAAAGTACACAAAAATGATTAAGTTCCTACAATTGCACTGAATCATCTGTTTCTCCTTGGTTAAAGGAAAAAATAACAAGAAAACCTGGGCAGTAATGATTATTAAACAGTTACTTTCTACCTTGCCTTCAGCAAATTTGCAGGTTTAAGAAATCTGCCCTTTTCGTTTCAAATTTCTCAGTACACAATTTCTGAAATGCAAAAGCATCCAGATTTTGAATTTTTCATCTTGTTAAATATTTGGATCAGTGTTCTAGGCTCTGTTTTTATCTCTAAATCCTGGTGATTATTCTAGCATAGTTACTGAACCTTGGTTTTGTTTTGGTATTTGTAACATGTTTGTTATGTGCAAACAGAAGTCCTTTCTGGTTCCTTTCGCATCTGTCATTCCTTTGGTCCCTCATTCCTACATCAGAAACCTAGAAAAATTTCCTTCTGAAATAGGAATAGAGATACAAATCTGATTTAATTCAGATGTCAAAATTATGGAGTAGGATTATATGCCAGAAGATGTGTGATTTTCAGGTAATTTCTCTTCCCTGAAATGCTTCTGTCTCATTTAAAACATTAATTTAAAGCCTAAGGGGCCAGCCCATCCTGCACACAATATACTGGGCTGAAAATTAAATTCTTAACTAGCAAGGTGCAACAAACCCTTGCTGCCAGAAAGCAATATATTGCTGATGTCTGCATGTTTTGTAGCTTTAATCCAGCAGCACATTGCTCTGCAGGCAGATACTCCTATTTAAATGAGGCAACTCAGGAAGGAATGTATTATTATTAAATATACATAGGAACAAAGAAACATCCTGACTGTGTTTTTTCCAAGCACTTGTGTATAGGTATAACACTGTGATTGATGTTTCTATACCCATGCATTAATAGCCAAACAGATTTTCAAATTCACAAGAGCCATTGGAGAACATCCAATTCCCCTCCATTCACCTGGATGACATAAAAGCAGTTGAGTGATGGCAGATCCTGGGCTAGCTCTTAAGCTAAAGCGAGTTTGCTTATTCTTGGTAATGGCATTCTCAGTAATAGCAGGAGAAGTTCTATTAGAAAGTATTTGGCCAAATAGACCAGATTTTCAGCCATGTGTAAATCTCTATTAAAATCCTCTTTTAGAGCATCGTCAGCACCTAGTAAAAGGCGTAGACCTACTTCCCACAACTGAAGGAAACACATGCCTGCTTTGTATCCACAAAATGTGGGATTTCAGTGTTCTCTCATCTTACTGTATTCTCACTCAGCTGAAGAGAGCTTTTAGTGTTTCCTCTGTAAGCAAACTCCCTGGTGAGACTTGAGCCCACTTCTTACACCTTTAGTAACAAAGACTTTTCAGTCTATGCATTCTGTTCTTTTCTTTAGCTTTCAAAGAGCAAAGCCTTTTTCATAGCAGTTTTCTGGGAAAGTAGGCAAGATTCACAGAGCAACCCACGGTGTGAATGCATCTGTAGATAATCACATGAAGGAGAAGAGAGACTTTCTTATCCCAAACCACTCTCCTTGATGTGCTCCTGATGGGCACAGGCACAGCCTTCGCTCCTGCCCTTCTTTTCTATCATGGTGCATTTTGTATTTCTGCGTCTGGGGGAGTGCCAGGATGCCCTGGTCTGCCCCTGCAGCAGCCACAGGAGGCAGGTGCAGAGGAGGCAGCCTCAGGCACGCATCTGCAGTTACTGCTGGCTAGAAAATCCTCCAGGTCATGGTGTTGTGGGAAAGATTCCCTGCTGCCTGAGTGCACATATGGCTCACACATCTCAAAAGATGAGTAAAATAAACCTTCTTTGATGGACAGTTTTATTCAGCTTCCTTCATCAAACACTAAAGATACAGCATGAATACATAACAAAGTTATATCAAAGTAACAAGCTGAAAATAAACTCGCTTTAATGAGATGTAGTTTGATTATGCTCAGTCATCGTTTTCTAAGCTTGATCTTAATTTCCCTTCATATATCAAGTTCCTACTATATAAAATCATATTTGCTTTCCTATGTTCATCCCTGCTGTCAGCTTTCAAGGTTGCTTTGTATTTTACTGTAATCCTCCTGTGGGTGAACCACCCTTCATGCTGGTATCTTCTGCCAGGAATAATTTTTGTGTCCTGGTGCACTTTGGTGAACTGTGCTCTTCCAGAAAGTGACTGATGACCCCAGTAAAACTCAATAGTAGTTTATGACCTGTAGAAAGTTTTCTGTGATGGAGAAATAACTTTAAGGTCCATGACAGCTTTGGAGGACTCTAGCAAATGCAGTTTAAGAACCAAACAGTTTAGGAAAAAGCAGGTAACACAAATATTGTGTCTTTTCAGTATCACTTGTACTCCTAGGGTACTTCTGGGAACAATTCCAGCCAAAGGTGGCAGATACACCTGCCACAACTGAGAGCAGAGTGCCAAGTGACTCCAGCTGGGACTGGCTCAAGAGCTATAGCTCCTGTCAAATACCCTGTGAATAAAAGACCAGCTTGGGTCAGTTCAAACACCACTAGATGACTTTGTGTAGGAATGACAATGCTGAAAAAAACCCTGCCTTTCTGTTTATACTTTTTGCTGTAAAGGTGTCACCCTGTTGATGACCCTTTGGTGCAGAATTGTCACAGGCAAGGAATGGCTGAGAGGCACAGATCCTGTTTGAGCTTTGCATAGGAGCAGACTAAATTCCCAAAGCAAGATTCCCTGGGCCAGAATGACTCACGGTGGCTGTGAGATTCATGTCCTTCAACCAGTTCCCAGTGGGTGGCTCAGTGATGGCAAACTGTGCGAAGACCACTGCTCCCAGTGGGTCTGTGTTGATACAGTGCAGTCTGCTCTCTGGAATAGAACCTTCAGCCTGGAATGGGTGGAGCAAAAAAGGGTTTTAATTGAGCAGTGTTAACCTCTAACCATCTCTAACCATCAGTCTTCTTCTGATGGGTAGAGATGTTAAAGCACATGGCAAAGCTTTAGAGGGGATGTGGTTATACTGGCTGCAGGAGACATGAAACCCAGTCCTAGGCTTGCTGGCATGGAAAAGTAGGATTTCTCTGTAGAATTAAAGTTCTTGGATACTAAAGAAAACGGCAGCCAAACTACACAGCCCAGGATCTGGTATTCAGTCCACTTCAGTCTTTTTCAACTTTTCTGTTGAATCTCTGGCAGTACTCAGACTCTTGCTGGAAATTCCTGTTATTGTGAAATACCCCTGGAGATAATAAAGGACATGAAAACTCCAGAGGTCTTTGAATATAAGCAGGAGAAATATCCTCACATACGAGATATCAGAGGACAGGCTCTATTTTCCTAAAGCTAAATTTATTTTAGGGCATTTTTTGCACTTCAGTGAAGTACAGATGAAATTTCTACAAATTTTATCTATTGCTTCTGCCACTGGTCATTGGACATGACACTCCTTGTAGTTGCAAATAACTCACATAGCGAGGAAAAAGCCAAGCCCATGGCTCATGAGGATTGATGGAAGTAGGCTGATCCCCCCATGCTGAGGAGCTCTCTTGGCACTGGGCATCACCATCCTCCAGCTTTCACACCAGCAGGCAAACAGTCAACAGCCACTTCAGAGGCACCTGGAGAAGTGTTTGAAAGTCTGCTTCAAACAACAGTAAATTATTTTGTGCTATTGTGTTTTAAGCTCTTAAAGAACATCTGCTTTTTTAAATGTCAGAATGTAAAGCATAATCAGACAATCTCCATATAGAGAGGTGGGTTATAAATAGAGCTGTGCCAGTGTTGACTCAAAAGGCTTTTTAATGGCTTTTGTTTACAGTCAGAAGATAAACTACAGAATAGGCATTATTGTGAGAAGGCATTCTACAGCATTGTAACTAGCCAAATCATTGCAAGGATCGTGTGCTGGAATGGCTATTAGCACAGGATGATCTCATCCCTGAATCAGGAGCCTACAGAGAAAAAAAGAGAAACAATGTAAAGCTTTTTGGAAGCACTGGAATATCAGCACGGTGCAGTTACTATGATATACAATGCACCGTGTGCTATAATGAAAAAGCTGTCTTACTGTTTATCTCACTTTGAGCCTCCCTACAATAATGGCTTCTTGGTAAGATACATCTTCATAATCTTTATTATATCTGTTTTCTTATAAAGAATTTTCCTCTTTCCTGTTTAGCTGTTCTTGGCAATTCTCCTTTAGGTACATGCACACCATGTCATATAAAAGAGCTCTGTGACACGTTTTTGTAACTGAAAATCACTGTGTTGCACTCCGTCCTGCAGCTGCTCAGATGTGGAGCTGGTTCCACCTCAAACAATGGCTCATCCCACAGCCAAAATTTATTTTGCTTTTTCTTCTCCAGTACTATCTCTATCTTTTAGGCACTGCATATCCTTTTTGAGTCCTGCCCTAGGGGAGCATGGCTTTCCAACCCTGAGGCCGCAGAGTAGAAGTGTTTTCTTATCTTGTTTCACTGCTTCCTCTTCTGTTGTGTTCCTTCATAAGTAAACAAAACACTTTCAAAAGATGATGGTAGGAACTCAGATCCATAAAACCGGGAGTCAACAGACATTTTAATGGAACATTTTTAATGGAACGCTGTGGTATCTCTCCTCCCTCCCCCCATTAACCTTCCCCTCCTCCTTAGGCAATATATTACCTGTTCTTTTTTTTTTTTTTTT
>VYZT01040769.1:120294-139384 GCA_013400735.1 Pomatostomus ruficeps
GAGCAAGGATAGAAGCACCCAGTTGGAGACAGACGCCTGCAGTGATGGCAGATCCTCCCTAGAGCTCCAGCAGCCTCTGTCTCCTCTGGATGTTCAGCAGCGAAGAAGCGTGCCCTTCAGCCGTGCTTGGCTCTTTTATCTCGTCCCAGTCCCCGTATCCCTGCCCCACTCTGAGGGGAAACCATCCCAGCTATCAGGGAGTCCAGGTAAGGCTAGCCAGCCACATTCATCTCAGAGTCACCTCTTTGTCCCTTCTTAATGATCCACCATCAAGGTTCCCAAGCAACTAATCACTCGCCATTATACCCCCCCCAGCAGCTAGAATGGGAAAAAAATTCCAACATAGAGAGCTAAACAAAAAGGTATCCCAAACCCTGACACTCCTCCAGGAGCTGGGAAGGTGAGAAAGGCAAGGACAACTGGGGGCTACTGGGGGCTCCTGCCCACCCAAGTCTGGCAGCAGCAGAGCACAAGGGACACTTGTGCTTTTCAAACTCCTCCTCGTAGTTCCCTGCGCTCATTTCAGCCTTGCCAGCCCAGGTGTGAGTAGGGGGCTATGAACTCCAAAGCACATGTAGATCTCTGCCACTGGTACCCTCAGGCAGAAAACCAAAGAGGCAGAGAAGGGCAACCCCTTCTACGAGCTATCACTTGTGTGTGTGATGCTGAAAAGGCACGGCAATGTACAGTGGGTACTGCATAGCTCTTGGTGTCATTTGGAGTGAATTTCTTCATTTTTCCTATTGTTTACCTCATCTTTCAAACTACAAATTCCTTAGCTCACTTACTATCTGCCATCACGTATCTACACAGAGCCTAAGACAACCAGCTCCATATCTTCTCCTGTTTCATCCCAGTCACCAGCACCCTGACCTGCAGGTGCACCCATGGCTGGGCAGTCACGCTGCCTTTATCTCTTCTCCCTCCACACCACAGCGATTAAATACTTGTGACCTGCTGAGGCAGCGAAGGATTTGTACATGGAAGTAGTTTAAAATGCAAAGCACACAGAAAACAAACTGCAAAAGTACAAATTAATTTTGGATCCCAGGACACTATCGCAATACAAATTATGGCACAACATGGTTCTGCACCCTTTTCTGAGGTGGCTTCTTCAACCACCTGTGCTGTGTACAATCACTTATTAGCATTTGGTGGAAGTCTGTAGGGTAACATGAACTTAAAAGTCATTCTGTCTGGTATGCACTGAAGAGGAAAACTCCTTTTGAATTTCAAATAAAGCTTGTAGGACTACAGAATACTCCTATAAGCAATTCTTATATTAGAAGGCATCTTCCAGGAAAGCAATTAACATTCCATCTCTTGTATTTTCACTGCTGGAGAATTTGGGTGCTGTCAACCGTTGAGATCTCCTTACTTACTCCACTTCCCCCTTGCACATCCAGCTCCCAAACATGAGTGCTGTTTCTCAGCTCCAGCCCTCTTATTAGTGATAATAACAATGCTTCAGTGAGAGCAATTACAAAGCAGCCTCTCGAGAGACTTGGCAGTCATTTCCCCTCTTGCTAAATATGTCAGGATCTGTGTCACCTACAATTTGACCAAAATGATAGTTTTAAAACTCCCCCACAGCAATGTGCAACTCTGATTCTATCAATTAGCAGACATCAGGACAGTGACAGGAGGCTGCACACAGGCTCAGCAGGGCAGCCATAAACCAAATCTGCCAGGGGCTGGCATCAGTGCTGGATGGGGGCTCTGAGAGTGCCTCTCAGCAGGACAAACACTGTGCCTGTGTGCTGTTGGCAGAAGGCAGAGACACTTTCCATAGGTACTTTCTATACAGCTTATTCCTAAGGGTGGTGTCCCTGTCCCTCCCACACTGAACTTTTTGTGATCACTATGCTCATAAAATTAAAAAAATGCACCATGTTGCTAATGAAAAATATGAAATAATCTGTACCTTATTTTTAAAGACTCAACCAACTAACCTCAAAGCCTCTTAAGTTAAACAATGGAAAGGGGGTTGGAGATCTTGCATCATATTTCCAAACAGGATCTTTAATAGACCATACTTTTTTCAGGTCAGTGGACAATTCTGAACAAAATGTAACGTGTCGTACTGAATAACAATTTACTGGTGTCAGAAAGATTTTTGCAAATAAATAAATTGAATGAGTGATGAAAAATACAATTTTAGCTTGCTCAATAAATTTATACATACCAGTCCTGTTTTCCTGCATTAGATTCTTAAAAAGATCTCTGGAAATATTCTCAAAAATTTATTTCAGGAAGAAAAAAAGGTTCTGTTCTGAAATCCTAAGGTATATTACAGATTTATGGGCATACTTGACCACAACACAGTTATTATTTTGAAAGTAAAATTAATCTTCTCCAGTATTTACCCTTCTCATACGAGCAGGACCTTTCTTTGTCCTTCTCTTCTTTTCCTGCACATACCACCAATCATTTTAATGAAGTTGCCAAGGTTTTTCCCCTTTCTTTCTCTAAACTTTGCTGTGTGAGTGAGCTCACCCAGAATTAGATTAAGTACCAGAATATGTTTTAGTAAACAGAATTTACTCCCAACCTTCAGCTCCCTATCTACTGTTACAAACCAATCTTTCATTCCCTTAAGGCAACATCTGAGGAAGAAGCCTCTGTATTAAAGAGTTACAACTCATCCAGATGCCAAGCGATAAGCTGTCCAAACAATGCATTGAAGGGGGTACATCCAATAATACTCATGTCTATTCAAACATATTCTATGCACTACTCAAACATCAGTTCCGAATGTTGTATACTCTTTCAAAGAGTAGAATTTAGGTATTTTAACTAATTACCTGATAATGTTTTGGCTACACAGAAAATGCAGTGGGGGAGGAACCCATAAATTTGAATAAGAGATTCAGACATATGGGACATCTTTTATCACCCTCAGCTGAACAAATAACTTCCACTGAACTCTGTCTCATTTTCATTGTAAAGATTATTAAAAAAGTCTACTTGGTCCATGTTTAACAACAAAGTTTTGGCCTTGTCCCTGTATCTCCACAAAGCTTTGCACTCTCTTTTATGTACTACCATAATTAGGACAAATTTTCAAACACACTGTCCTGGAGCAAATAATAACATTTTTGTAAGCCAAAGTAGCTGCATTTTGCCTGATTGTGTAGAATCCTAGCAATATTTAGGTTGGAAAAGATCCTTGACTCCAACCTTGCACTGCCAAGTCAACCACTATCTAAGAGCTATGCAAGAGCTTCGTAACATCACTCTGTGCTGACCCAAATTAATTGCTGATACAGACCATGATTTTGGCCCCAAATTGGAATAAATCTGCTATCAATTAATACAAAATAATTGAGAATAACGAAGACTCTTCCTTTAATTTTTCTTAAAACTCTGTGCATTGGGGAATGCACAATCCAGCGTGAAGAAACCATCAAAGGAAGGGATGCTACATCTTGTAAGTCAGGACAGAGCTAAACCCCAGGCTCCTGAAACCTCTACTCAAAAGTAAAGGTGCCAGCAAAACAGAAGCCAGCCCCAGAACAGCTGCAGCCCCTGGTTACCAATATGCTGCACAGGCTGCCTCCTCCCTGGGCCAGGAAGTGCTGTCTGTGCTCATGCAGCTCCGCAGGACCCTCTGAAACAGAACCAGAGCAGCAGCTCTGTGTCAGGACTGCAGACCCTGAGCCCTGTAACAGGCCCTTGCCAGCACTCTTCACACTCCAACAACTGTCACTCAAGGTGGAAAAGCTATTTCCTGCCACCTCACTCTCCCTTCTCCTTCTTAAAAAACAGCTTTTAGTCCTGAAGCTTTTATTTATTTATGCAAAAGAAAGCTGATCTCACTGAGCTGTAGAGCTCCTGGAGGCATGTAATGACATCCTGATGACTGCAACCTGTGAAAGTGCCTATACTGGTTTAATTTTAATCACATGAACTGTCCCGCTGAAGTCAATGAGACTATACTCAAGACATAATTTAAGTGCATCTGTTATTTCAGGGACAGCTTCTACTTCTGGAGCATGCACATTCATTTAAGTGAGAGTATAATTTTTTGTGTGTGGTAGAGCAAAGCATCTGGTATGCCAATGTGCAAAAACCCCACCTTTTAGCAGGGAGAATTTTCAGTTGACCTTGAAGACTGATTTTTCAATATAATACCAAAGCCCCAAATGGGTGCCAGAAAGTTATACCACACTAGGTAGAAGAAAATCAGAAACTAGATAGAAAGAACAGAAAACAACCACACCCCTTCTACCATGATTCACTTTGGAGATCCCACCAACCAAAGAGGGGTAACTGGAGACATTCTCCACACTCAGATGAGTGCAGAGATTATAAACATTTCTGTAGCCTCTAAAAAAAATCCCATATAATTTAGAATAGGCTAGTTCACTTCAGTGTATACAGACACCTTTTTCTCCCTGTGTAATGGTATCACTTCTGCAAGAGTAAAGTGCTACTGGTGACAAGTACAAGACAGTAGCATGAAGATTTTGGCTCCTCAACCTTTACATCATTGTGTATTGGCACAACTTGGTACTCTGCATTAGGTCTGAGAAACACTGAAACAAGATGCAGTGGTACCTTCTGTTGTCATACACCTTTTCCCAGATGTACTCTATGTCATTTAAATATAGTTTGAGTCATCTAAGCTGGTTTTTTATTGAAGAGGTGTAGAAATCAACAACTTTAGGCAATTTAAACATTGAAAGATTAAGATTACTGTATCTACTAGACACTATTATTATTCTTTTTGCCGTCCTCAAAGTTATTTCCAGTTTCATATAATTATTCAACTTTTATGACCCTGATGTCATTGCAGAAGTAACACTGATATTTTCTAATATGTATCGTTTGTAGCTATATGAAATAAACAGCAGCTGATCATTATTTTCCTGTGTTGCTCCTGTTGCTCCTTTCCTTTATGAATTGTTTGTAAACTTCTACAACAACCCTGCTGTCCATTACGCAGTCACATCCCAAAAACCAGTGCTGGGTTAGTTAAGGGTACTACAAACTCACAAATGTTAGAAATAGAAAACAGCCAATAAACAAGGATGTCACTTCTGCCATAGAAATTTCATGCTCTACTAATACATGTTTCACTAAAGCCCCAGGCTAAAACATCTTATTGTAAGTGCCAGATTTTGGTGGAATTCTGTGTTAATGTCAAACCTCTGCTGTCCTGCACTCCACTGTGTGAAGACTTTGCCTTCTGCAATCCTTATGCCCATACTTTGAAACTTTTCCTAAAACCAGTCTTTGATATTATCACGTGTTTCTCACCTGCACTTACACTGGGATTTCCCCCACTTTTATTTTATTTTAATTTTGCTCATGAGTGCAGTTCAGGAGAATTTCTGAAAACTTAATTTAAAAATTTAAAAATATTCCTCAAGGTAGTCTAGAGAAAGATGCATGGTGAGACGGGATGAGCCAGTTAAGGAGAAGCACAATGCAGACAGTCTATACTTTAATGAAAACAAGTGTGTTTATACCAGAGGGACACAGATGCATGGCAGAATTTCTGAGCCAGGTTCCCATGTGTGTTAAGCATCCATTTTGGAACCCTACCAGTTGGACAATACTGGGCTACTTGGATTTTGATCTCACTAAGTATTGTCCTTCATATGATCTTAATACATGCATTTTCATCTGCTGCTAGAACCCTTCTCCTGTATTCACTAAATTAAGCCTCCCACTTTCACATAGAAGGTCACTTATGTGTAACTTATACCACCATTATATACCTCACCTATGAATTTGGCAAAGAAAACACCCTGGTTTCCATCCTACTTTATTATGGGTGATACATCAATTTTTCAGCATATCTGAGGAGAAACTAGAAAATATCCTTAAATATCTGACATATGATCTGATTTGTATGTGTCTGCACACTATTTAAAGGTGCATATTGCCTTCATATGTGAGAAGAGGAATAAATGGAGTCTTGGTGGTCTCATTGTCTAGTTATGCTTCAGCTAAAGAAAAGAGCAATTAACTATCCAAAGAATGTCATTAATAACTCTGGCCATGATTAGCAAACTGACAGCTCCTGGCTTTACTTTCTTGTGCATACTCACTCAGGATGTCCTTAAAGACATTAATTACCTGTCCTTTTTACCATCTAAAGAGCCTCTGTTTTCCACAGGATTATCTCAACCAGCAGACCTAAATTCAAAGAACCATGAAGAACTGAAAATGGAACAATATGCGGGAAAAAACCCCAACAGACCATGCTGACAGCACTTTGGGACCATTAACACATCATATTGAAACACAGCTAAACATGTAGCCAAATGTAAAGCATCAGCTATTTTTTTTGTTTGATTGTGGTTTTGTATTTTTGTTGATTTGTTTGTTGCTAAAAAGTACAATTTCTCAGGATGAACAAAATACAGCGAGAGAAACTGTGAAGGTAGAAACATAAAACTGTAGCTCAAGGAAGCAGGATGTAATGCATTCTGCATAACATATAAGATATTGTAGTCTGTATGACGTGGACTTCTGAAAGAGTTTTGGCAGTATGAGGAACCACATTAGCCTGGAGAAAAAAGGCTGAGCTTAAGGCCAAATGTAAAATAATCATTTACTGTATGTGCACTTAGTGTAATCAGGCAGCTGCAATCTATCCATGTATTAGAGCCCAGACCTATTAGACATATGAGCAAACCAAAAAGGGCAGACCATTGCTCACTGCATGAGCAGCCCTGCTGCATCCAGGGTGGCTTCTCCTCTTCAACCTGTCTCATCAAGAAACTGAGTAAGCAGCTGGAAAAAGAGGCCTTTCACCAAAAGGCAGAACTTTAAGTCTGACATAACAGACAGAAGAGAGAGTCCCATGTGTACTGCCAGAGCAAAATTATCTTAATGTATAACCAGAATAAACAGTAAGATTCGAATTCTAAGGTTTCCACAAGCCAAGGCACAGGAGCACAAACTGCTCCCTTAGATCCACCATCAGGGTCTCACAAAGAAGAACAAGAAATAACTCAAGTCCTTTTTCACATCTGCAAAACAGTTGGCTGTGGATGAATTGGTTATGAAGAAAGTTTATATAGGAGCCCTCAACCCCCTTCATTTTTATGATATAGCCACTGAACAAAGTGTCTTCTTGGTGTTCCTAGGAAGAGTGTAATCCTTTAAAATTCCCAAACCACAGTTGTTAGGGCTTTTTTAATGCAAGTAGTTCTTTATCTCACTGACAGCTAAGCAGAATGACAGGGGTCTTCCAGAAACACAAAGTCTGGAGATCTTCTCCTAGGACCTCTCTTTATGAGAAGACGGTCCAGAATGATACATTGTGCTGACTCTCAGGTCAACAATTTGTTCAAAAAGTTCTTTGTCTCATTAAGCTTAGTGAATTTTGGAAATGAATAAACTCAATGTGCACAAAGTTCGCAGGGCATGTCAGCACAGATCAGCACCTCAGTTCATGCTCAGTGCTGCAGAAATAGGCTTACATGACTTCCAGAACAGAAATAGTTCCATGTCTGCCCAAACCAAGCATGGATAGGGAGAACAAGGTACCATTGACCCATCAGTTTAGATGTGACCAGGATAGGGAACAAGGCTGTTCAATGAAGAGACCCTTATGTTGCTACTTGCACTGCAAATTCACATCTTGATTTTCTATAGAATACCTTTTCCAGGCAGGCATACCCTTAGAGGAAAAAACACTCAAGAGGACGTCCAAGCTGGTCGGCCATAGCTGAGAACATCTGGGAGAGGAAAGTGTAGATGATTATTTTAATATTGACACAGGCTGCAAGACTGTGTAATTGTCAGTGCTTCTGTTTTAAACTCAGGATAATCCAGTAAAAAACCCCAAACAAAACAAAACAAAAACCCCAAAACAAAAGCTATTATACTGTCATTATGACTGTTTACTGAAATTTACCTTCTCTGAACATTATTTTTTTAGAAATTCAGGCAGGAGTGCTCTAACCCTGCCCATGCCACACCCTGGGTGAACTTGGCCACAGTATCAACCAAGGACATATTACAAAACTGCCACAAGTCCTGACCAAAGGGCAAAGTGTAGTCAGATGACAGGAGCAGTGGTGTGGGAACAGGCTGTGACTCGAGAGCCTTTTCCACACAACACCTGGGCTACACCCAGTATCATCCTGACAGGCTGCTTCCTCCTAGAGCAAACATATTCCTGGGAAAAGTTGCATAACATAGAAGCCCATGACCTGGGCAGTCCTGATGCAGTAAAAGAAGTATTACAAGACACATTTCATCTTGAAATAAAAGTGGTATCACCAGCAAGCAACAGGGGAACAGAGAGGGAACAGAGAAGGACCAGTTCAAATGAAGAAGTCTATCATGATGTTACATGGAAACTGAGTTTCCTAAGCATAGGCATCTGGTGTCATTTGAGTAACAACAGGATGTATAAAGGGACATCATGGAGCCATCCAATATGGCACATATCCTATAAAGCACCAATTTCCTTCCAGAGCAGCAGCTGGAGATCCTGCGGGTTGACCCTCAGACAGCTCAAACGGCGCAGAAGTCTACATCTAACCATCTGAACTTAGGTGGGCTAGGGTGACCCACACAATTGTCTAGTGATGGTGTTGACTAGACCTCCACTGGCCATGGGCACAGTTTAGAATCATGGCACCTACATGGGGACACCCATGGGGACACAACATTTTGTCCTTGCTGAACTCCACTGGTACTGTTAGGTGAAAGGAACCCAGCCACAGAGTCAGTGTTTATGGATACATAGTAGATTATTAAAAATGTATTGATCATAGGCTTTCAAACTCTCCTGATTGGAAGGCTTACTGCAGCACAATGGAAAAGTGGACAAAGACTAAGTGATGGTTTCTCCCCTCAGATAACATGACAGGTTTTGAAGATTTAAGGTGAAACATTCAGCTCCTGATCAGGAAGAGCTAGTTTACAGATCTGCCTTGACAACATAATACACCTTAAGTAAGCTTTGCAGAAATCAGATACTATTTCTGCTGGTTGCATTCCAGCAGAGCACTGCATGGATAAATAGCTCAAAGGAAACATTGTTCAGAAGGAGTGTTCAGTGTCTTCTACTAACCTCAGTTTCTTTGATGCAGTTAAGTGATACAGTGATTAAAGCCACTTGCAATATTTTAAGATTAAAAAAATTCAAATGACATCAGTTTTCTCTCTTTTACCATTATTCTCTTCCAACCCACATGTCAGGAGGACTCATACTTGACAAAAACTCGTTGTTTCTGCTGGCTCGTAAGAAAGCTGGCATCAGGCCCTATTTAAGGTGGAGCTGTCACGGTCTCTGTGTGAGTGTCCCCGGTGACCACAGACCAAATGGCCACAACCTGCTCTACAAACAGTGCACTAAATGCTGAAGACTACCAACTTAGCATTCTTCTGCTTGTAAGAAAAACAAAATCTCAGTGACTTCTTACAAAGATCTAAAAATTTCCCACAGATGGTTTTTAAACTAGATCTGTTCTCAGGAAGGAATGATCTGATCAACAGGAGTGAAGAAAGCACCTGGAGGATGAACTGGATTGCAGCTGTAGTGAGTGTGGAGTTGATGCAGCATCCTTCTTCCAGCAGAATAATGCTGCCGCAGTCTCTGGAGAGGCCCTGGAGATGCTCTCCCACCAGCACACCACACATAAACACATGTCCACAGCCAGGAGAAGGAGGACAAGCTCTGTCGAGCCATTGGAAATGAGAGGCTGGAGATCAGTTCCTTGTTACCATCTTGGGCAAAGTCAGGCCAGAAGTGGCTGCTCTGGGGGACACGTGGGTGAGATCAGCAAACAGCACAGCCCAAGGGAAGCACATCCACCAACCTGCCACCCAGGCTGGACCAGGTCCCGTCGACTGCCTGTCAGTAACTGGGATGTAGGGTGCCCTGGTACTTCTATCAAATAGGATCCCATCCAGGAAATCTGACATCACACTCAAGTACAAACTAAAGTGCAGTAAAGGAGATTATCAGGAGACTGGATAGAAAATCCCACAACTGAATTGAATAAAAACTGATATAGAAACTCCAGTGGGTTACCCCTGTATCTGAACTCTATGTGTGTGAGGTCCCGCCTTGCCCTTAGCCATCTGATATGGCTCTTTTCAGAACCTATGTTAATTACTATTAAAAGAAACAAAACCAAAACCACATTTTCACAGCAATCTTTGCTCTTATTTGTGTGCATTTTTCTATAGAGATGCTATCTGTCCTTGGAGGGTTCCTGTTTTAAACACTGAGACCAGGACACAACTGTTTCGGTTTTCTTCTGAGAGAAAATGATGATTTTGCAGCATGGGGCTCTTCCTGAGGAGCAGGATGATGGTGGAGGACTCCAAGTGCCCTGGCTGTGTGGCACGCTGCACAAACTGGTTCGTGACAGGACAGGGATAGCAGCCAGCTGTTCTCTGTGGGGGAGCAGGGAGCATCTGCTGTCCTGCTGGAACAGCCGAGACACATGGAAAGGGCAGAGCCAGCCAGGGCCCCAGCTGGGGAGCCATCAGCACAGAGGGGAAAGCAAATGCCTCTCATCAGGCCCCAATTAGCAGAAATGTGATGAGGGAGGCCACCTCCTCTGCAGGTTGCTGAATGCTTGGCCAAAGAGCAGTGAGGGAGAGTGGGGAGAGAGGGAGAATGGTAACAGAGGGAGAGAGCTAAGAGGGAGGAGTGGAAAAGATGGACAGCAGGGCTTGTGTGCTCTAAGATAAAATACCAACTACATTAGATCAGTAAATGCATTTCAGCCTTTCCCCGCGCAAAGCTTTAGTCCAGTGACTTTACCAGGAATCTAATACTCCTTACCTCAAGCCACACAGAGCTCAACTGAGCAACTCAGCTGTGTCTTGCTGGGAAAGAAAGCAAACCCTTGCTGCTGTTGTACTAGAGAACATCCCCATNACATTGAGCCACAAAGAACTCGATGCTGTGGGGTCAGGCTTCAAAACCATACAGTGTACACCAGGGCTGTTGTTTAGACCATCAGCATGAAGCAGAACAAATATTGTTCATAAAAATGGCACTCCAGTTTCCAGCAGAAGGGAAATTCATATTCATATGGAGGAAAATGCATTCTTCACTGAAGAGGCCAGTGCTAGCTTTGGAGGGTGGTGAGCCCCATTAGGAAGGTGGAGGGGGTCAGATATGGACCAGAGCCTCCATGTGGTGCCTTCCAGGCAGTGACCTGCAGTAGTGCTGTATTTATACTCACCAGCTAGAAACACAAGACCTTCATTAGGTAACAGCTCTGCTAGCAGAAAGATTTGGAAGTGCCACAATTTAAAATTATATGTAAAAAGACTTCAGTGTTCATTAAAAACATCACCTATTATCTCTATTTTTTGTCTAGAAAAGGAAAGATTTTGTGGGGGTTTTTTCTTCCTTGCTCTGCAGAGCAGTATGGAGTTAGAAGTTGATTTTGCCAGCTGATATCCTTGGTGATCATCCTTCTTTGATCTCTAAAATCCCTTAAAACATAACAAGGCAACTTAGTGACCAATGCATTATGTCAGCCTTTTCAAAGAATTGTATAGAAGAATAAAAGGCAAAGTTCTGACATTGAAGCTCAGTGATGCAACCTCACACTTTGATGTTATATCCAATTACATATTCATATTGTTAGGAATGTCTCAACATTATTAACAAAACATAAACCTCTCAAATAAGACAATAGCAAACTAATGTGTGCATATTTTGTCTACACTACTTTTAAGCTTCTAAAAAGTTTAAATAAATATTAAATTATATTTTACTAATTCATTCACTTTAAATTATTTAAAAATAAAATATAATTAGTCAAGTGATAATTTAAGCTCCTTATTTATCTCCTTTCAAAAGCCTTTGTAAAGGTTCATTGAGCATTGACGTCTTTGGCTAACTTGACAGGAGGCAAGTTATTTTTATTTCTTGAGTGATTGTGTCTCTGAGCAAACAAACTTGCCTGATGCTTCATGTCCTTCTCTCTGACTGAAGCCAGTGGGAACTGGAGCTGTTTATAGCTTAGTAGCAGCATTCACTGATACAGAAAGCCTTCATTTTTGCATGGAAACCTATGAGGACACAATTATTTTTCACCATTTTAGCCTATCTCTCTACCTCTGCCATGCTCACATAATTTCAGTTGGCTGAAACAGCAGTCTCAAGAAGGAAGGAAAGAAAAGCCGGGAACATTGTGGTCTGGCAGATGACTTTGGTTTCTCAACAAGTCTGTGCAAGTGTCAAGTGATTCACAAATGGTTCAGCAAATGTTGTCTCTGCTGAGATCAGATAAAGGGCAGTTCCAGGCGCCACACGAAACACATGAAGCCAGAGCCAGGGCTAGGATTGCAGGGGCTGTGGTAGATGCATGCTTCTCATGGTCCCATTCTTTCCCCTGGAGAGCAGCCCCCATTCCACAAAATGTCTGCAGTGGTTGGACTTTGCCCTTCCAGTCTCAGAGGGGTTTAGGTCAGGATGAGAGATGTGCTAATCCAAGGGCTGCCCCATCTCCCTCACTGTGAGCCAGGGCTGACCACTCACGCGCTGAGTGCCGGCAGAGCACAGGACACCAGGAGGCCCAAGGGACACTCACATCTTGTGTGACCCTGTGTGTCAGGGCCTGGCCCCATCTCCCCTCACCATGCACCAGGGCTGACCACGCACGGTGCTGAGTGCCAGCAGAGCACAGGGGCACCCGAACGCCCAAGGGACACTCACATCTTGAATGACCCCGTGTGTCAGGGCATGGCTGCACATGGCTCTCGCCTCCTGGGAAACGGCTGTGGGTCAGTCTGGGCTGAATGCTCAACGCTTCAAAATTGGATGGATCAAATCTGCTCTGTATTTGGGGTTACTGGGAGAACCACACACACGGTGCACAAACCCCCAAATTAGAAAACTTAATATTTATGGTGTTTTGGAAATATTTTTCCCTGGTAATCCAGAATGATAATCTGCATTACCAGATTATCTGTTCATTCTTTACTTAGTGCCAGTCTTAAACCAAAGGAACAAGGATTTCAACAAACTTTTATTCTACAACATACTGCATGACTTGAGTTTGTGTGTTAATTCTTATTTTCTTCTCTTTCATAAAATGTTGGACACAGATCCTGAACAGGACAATAGAATAATCAAATACTTTCACAGAACCACAGAATATTCTGACTTGGAAGGGACCCAGAAGGATCATTGGGTCCAACACTTAAGTGAACGGCCCATCACGGATTGAACCCACGACTTTGGTGTTATTAGCACCATGATCTAACCAACTGAGATAATCTCATGTGAAAAACAACCAACAACCGTCTAACCATTAAAATATTTTTAAAGTGTTTTTTTATGGGGGAGGGGTTTTTTTGGTGGGTTTAGCAGATGGGGTAATGGAAGCAATTTTCAAGGAGAAATTTAAAATACTATCTGCGGTTACTCTTTAAGAGAAATGAGTTCTATTAGTCCTACATTTCAAGCTCCCTCTAAATTCAGCTGGCATTAAAATAATGGAGACTTACTATTCAAAGCCAAAGAACAATAAACTGAAGTTATTTTTCACTCCAGTGAAGGCTCACTTTCAATGGGAATAAATAATTACTTTAGACTGTAAATAAAAAGTGTATCACACTTCTTTGTACATCAGTTGATTTTAATATTGCTAGTGATGCCTTAAGTGCTGGTAAAAAATAAGAAGCAGACACAGCAGTATAGGAAAAGGGTATTACCTTGGTTTAATAAGATCCTGGTGTACACCTCCTTTGGAGCCCGAGGGTGTACCCCCGTATACAANGAAAAACAATCAGGCATCACTATAATTATTTTATGCCTAAAGATGTAGGCAATTTACAGACCAGTCAAATACACAAAAGAGGAACCTAAAATCTATATAGAAAAATTAAATTAATGGATCACATTAAGAATAGAAATTAAATAGGTGTTCAAGAATATCATATCAACTATTTTTTTTTTTTTGCCTTATTCCTCTTGTTCTGCCAAATCTTATTGGTCTTTATATAATCTTTCCTTAAAACACTATTTTTAGGTCTAGGCCATAACCTGCTCTGGTCTCACAGAGCCTGCTGGCAGAAAGGCTTTGGACTAGAGACCTGGACTAGAAGACCTGAATTCAATATGAATTTCCCTCTGATCCTATAATGTGTGCTGGCTCCACTTACTTCCTTCTGGAGCTGAAGCACACCCATGGGCTATACCTGCACTGCCAAATCCCTCAGGGGCTGGTCCTGGGCTGACCCCAGTGCCCAGGGTGGAGAGGGGCACTGGCAAGTGAAAAGAGACCATGCGTGGGTACCATGTGTGCACCCACACTGCTCCCAGAACCAATCTACACCCACCCCACACCTCTCTGCTCAGGCTCCGGTGTTACATCTGAGACATAAGTACCATCTGTGTGAGTGGGTGAGGGGTCATTTTGTCCAAAACATCTGAAAAGTGAGGACTGTGCTTGTTCCACAGGATGAACTGTCTGTGCTGGAGACCACATGTTGCGTGCCTGAGGGTGTAGGGTGAAGGAGACTGAGGGCAGAAGGAGCCGGACCTGGGGGAACCCTGTTCCTGTATCCCTTTGGAGTGGCTCTGGGGGTGGAATCTCTCTGAGCAGCACTCAGGGCACTTGCCTGTTCTGGAGAAGGGCAATTGGAGGCTCCAAAGCAAAGCCAGTGTGGAAACAAGTACCCACCTTCCTTCCCTGATCCCCTTGCACCGACCAGGTCACAAGCCATCCCTTAGTTTAGTTCACCACCCTGCAGCTCAGGCTCTAGTAAAGCCCAAATGGCCTTGGCATCTACTTCAGAAATCCAGGAAGCTTTTCCTCTTTTATATTTGTCTGTAAACATTGTCTTAGAAAGACTTAAACATATAGGTTAGTTTATAGAGAGGATACCATAAATAAGATATCTGTACCACCTGGACTTGTAAAAAAGGAAAATAACAAGAAATAGGTAGAAGAACATTTTCTGACAGGTAAATTCCTGGATGGACACTGAATAGTCGTATGAGATGAATGATTAAAATCTCCAACAGTTTTCTGTTCATTGAATCTACTTTTTCAGCTGGGGTTTAGCATCTTACTAGCACCTGACTTAACATTTGCAGGGCAGGGGTGGAACTGTTCATGGAAGAGGTCTGGACTATTGTTTACTAAAAAAACCTGCAAATAAGAATAACTGTGTGATCCTTTCCAGATCAGCTGCTGCATCAGCATGATAAGATCTTATTGAATCTGTAATTTTGTTTAATGTAGCTGTTGCAACATAAACCTAATGAAGCTTGAATACTGGGGCTTATGTTTATTTGTTTTGTATAGCTTTGGAATTGATATAATTATACAGAACAGCTAAGCTATTTTACTCTCTTTATCCAAGATGTTATTTAATCTTCAGAGTCAATCAGATTAGAACAAATCTGTTATAACTTTCAAGATAAATTCATGTACATCAAGAATTTGTAGTCAGGTCATTGCAAGAGTATCGTGAGTATTCTTCTGCTGTTATGTGGAGCTCAGGTGATGTTGGGGTGCATTTAGAAGGACTCTGAAGTGCAAAGGGCAAGACAAGGCTCGATTTCACCATGTAAACAACTATGTCAGCAAACCGATTTGCAACACAGATGTGGCCCAGCTTCATTAAAACACAACTCGATAGTGTAACAGAAATGTACTCATCTCTCTAAACCAAAGCTGAAAATTATCGAATAGACTCAGCTGAACCCAGAATTAGCCTATCTATAGAACTGCTGCATGTCATGGTGAATATATAGAGAAGATCAAACAAACAATTAATTAAATTCATTGTGAGAATTCAGAATTGCATCTGTGGGCTCAGATTTACTCCCTGGTCTCAAGACTAAACCAGACGTAATTTGACAACATCTACACTATTTAACTCACTTGTTAGCCAGATAAGATCTAACAAGATAAGATAGTTGGGAATAGCCAATAGCCTGTGCTGATTCCCAAAGCCAGGCTAAGGCGACATAGCCTATCTACGTCCTCTGCACATACAGACAGGGGAGGGTACAGGCTCCCTTTTAAGCCTGGAAGATATTTGCCTTTTATGTCTGAACTGTACAAGAGTTCTTTAGAAAGTGACAGGACAAACCAACACACTTTCAGAGGTATAGTGACTGATGACTATTATATGTAAACATTTGTCCTTGGCAAGACAACTGTCTTGATAAATTAGTTCATTTTCCCATCTAAACTCTGAAAGGAGCTCTTGCATCAGCAAACTGAAGGAGATCTAAAAATACTTAGAAGGGGGAAGCAAAAAAGCTGCATTAATACATACAAGCACATTTATCAGTTTTCCTATATTTGCATATTTCTTGTGCCTAAAGAGTAAAAACCAATCACCCTTTGGAGTCCTTAGCCTGTACTCCAACAATCTCCTTTAATTATCACATGTCCATCAAGAACTGAACTGCACACCCACATCCTTAGGGATCTGGGAAAGATTCTAAGCACTGAAAAATCATAGAAAATCACAAGGTATCTCAGCAATGTAAAGCACTGGCTCCTTCAGTGGAAAGATAACATTCAGACTCCATTTGCCAATGACTCTGCTAGAGAGACCATGCAAGAGCTCTTCTGGTCCCAAATCAATACACCAGAAGTACAGATAAAACATTGGTCAGTTCTCCATATATTTCATAAGGACAGAGACTTAAATTTGCAATAATTTGATAACAAAGATTGAACGACTGCTAGCTGTATCTTCGGAGAGACTACAAGAAATCCTTGGGAAAGAAGCATCATGATCTCATCCAATTTGCTATTAAAACCTTAGGAAGGTGACAGACTTCACATGTTATACCTATCTGTGCATGCCAAATTCTGATACTGTGCTCTTTATGTGATATTTCCAGTGATTTGGTGTTTGACAGGTGGGTTTCTTTAAACATTAGGAGCTGTGTCCATCATAGTATTGGACAAATTTATTCAGTTACATTTAAAAGAAGCTCTAATGATGGGCATTCTCTCAAGGAAAATGTGTCAAAATTTCTGCCTTAATAGAAACATTTTGAGCTTAATGACTCACCACTTGTTATAAAACATTTCATATACTCTACAGAAAATGGGTAAGACCAATAGGAAATTGGATTTCCATCAGTCAGTTTCTGAGTGTGGCAACACCTGCATAAGATGATAGGACATTCAAAAGTTGGAAGACTGCTCTGAGTGTTGTTCGGTACCTATGCATCACTGGGATTTTCAAATATGAATATATCCTGTTGTTTGATTTCTAAACTCAAGTCTGTATCATTGAATATGAGACTGGGAGAGCTTATAATAGCATGTCAGCAAGTATGGTAGAACAGATTAAGTTTTTAGACACCATTTTGTGATTTGAACGCGCATCTCCAGTGAACACCTTAAACAGCATTGAAGGTGAGACTTTTTCAACCTTCCCTGTTTAAATCTTTCCACTTTGCAAAAGAAACTAAAAATCCATGCACTTCCTAGATGTATGCACACTAGGTTATAGAATCAATATCTTCTGTCCATTACCTGCAGTAAATTTTTAATTTATAACTACTGTTTTGGGAAGCAAGAAATCCAGTTTGGCTAGGCCGAGGAGCCTATGGGAGGGGAAGATTGTTTCTCACACTTGTCAGGTGAGTACCCCAACTACCATGATAGAAATTATAAATAACAGACAACAGGCAATTCTCTGTCAGAAGTTCAATAATCAGTGGCCTTTCATATGCTTCCTAATCTGCCTGTGTCTGACTACGCAGTGGAATTCACGGGATGTAAGCATGCATTTTATCTCTCAATTGCTTAGGCCCATGGATAGACATGCACTGCCTTGACACAGCAACAGCAAAAACTTTGCCCCGATTGTTTTAGGCATCTGCCAGCAGACAGCAGAGAGGTAACACACAGATGCTGGAAGTTCCCTAAAACAACAGGGATCTGTATGGGTTTAAACCCTTTATGGGTTTTAGCTTCAGATTACGTGAAAGGGCTTTTCTCTGACCAAAGCTAACTATACATGAGACTAGGCTAGCAGGACCTTTACAGAGGACAACTGTGTGGATAAATATGCTGATGAATTGCAGCAATGCTGCCTATAAAATTCATAAAGTATTTAAGCAGTGCCCTGACCCATCCCTGCATTGGGTGAAGTGGCTGTGTATGAGCTTAGTTGGTTGGTAAAGGGTGTTGCAACCACTGAGAGGCAGTTTTACAACTCCAAGCTATGACTGTGCCTGTGGGGAACACTGTGGGAATATTTATCCAACTCATAAAGGACAGAAGCAACAGAAAAAACCTTTCACTGAGTGTGAAGTTTATTTTAACACATGTAACACACATTCATTCATAAAGCATCTCAATTCAAAATTCAAGGAATCCCTTTCAGGATCAAACGGAGTTGTTCTGGAAGTTAACTTACTTATTTCCTTTACAGCATCATAGCTGTATTTTTACTATGAAAACTCTGGCTCTTCCCCTCCTTTCCAAATTACTCAGTGAATTTGATCAGACAGCATGATAAACATATCAGTATTTCAAATAAAAATATTCAATCTCAATATTTTAACACACACTTGAATATGTTAGGTACCAAACCTGGGTTGGATTTTTTTTATTTTTACACTTTAGGCATGTCAGAGGTGTATGAACAAAGGAATTAGTGTAGGCTCAGATGTACTGCAGGGCCATAAAAAGGGACAGAAGCATGCTATGGCTTGCACCTTCCCCACTGTCATTGCCTGGTGTAATGCATGTTGCATTTGTTCTCCCTTTCATCTCTTGCATTCACTGTGATATTCCATCACTTTTCTTCTGCTCTTTGTTCTAATAAGGCTCCCCATATGTTGCCATGAATCACTGTGATGTAGATTACACAGTCCCGTTGAGATCCATGATGGTTGTTCAACCTGGAAAGTGTTACACCTGGGGCTTCCAAAATTCTACTAAAAAATGAAGCCAACTAATGACAATTGCAAGCAAGCTGAATTGATTTTAGGAGGAAGATGTTTTCTGATTAAGATGCCAAGCTGTTTAATGAAATAAACAACCCAAAATCACACGGGTGGAAAAGGATGCTAAGCAATCTGGCAGTGGTGGAAGAGGCTAAAAGAAGACATACAAGTGATGTGGGTCTGCCTCTGCCATACAGTGCTCAAGCCCAG
>VYZT01040770.1:0-35703 GCA_013400735.1 Pomatostomus ruficeps
CGCGCCCTTCAACCTGGCCGACATAACCGACGTATCCCCCTCGGGAGGTTTCGTGGCCGAGCTGATGCGGCCGGACCTGGACGCGGTGTACTTGCCGGCGCCGGCTGCGCTGCCGCCCCTGGGCAGCCTGCAGGGCAAGTTCGTGGTGAAGGCGGTGGGCGAGTACAGCCATCCGGGGCTTAGCCCCAAGAGCGGCCCCGCCGCCCCGCCGCCCGGAGCCGACGGCCCCGGCGCGCCCTACACCTCCCTGCCGCGGATGTGCCCCAAAATCAAGCAGGAGGCAGCTCCGCCCTGCACCCTGGCCCCGCCGCACGGGAGCAGCCCTCGAGGAGCCCCCCAGCACGACTTCGCCCTAGGCAGCCGCCCGCTGCCCGCCCGGAGTACGCCATCACTGGGGCCCGAGGAGGTGCTGAGCGGCAGAGACTGTCTCCCCGCCACGCCGGGCCTGGGCCACCCGCCGCTGCCGCTGCCCCCGGGTTACCCCTCGGCCCCTGGCTACCCTGCCTTCCTGCCCGAGCAGCTTCCTCCCGGCACGCTGCAGTACCAAGGTGAGTCCCCGTGGTGCTGGGGTAGCGGATGTCCCCGCCTTGGCGCTGCAGTGCTCACCCCTCCCTGTCCGCCTCTAGAGCTGATGCCTCCGGGGAGCTGCCTGCCTGAGGAGACCAAGCCCAAGAGGGGACGCCGGTCGTGGCCGAGGAAAAGGACGGCCACGCACACCTGTGACTATGCGGGCTGCGGCAAAACCTACACCAAGAGCTCTCATCTCAAGGCGCATCTGAGAACCCACACAGGTCAGCTCCAGTGCGGGGTCGGGGGGTATGTCCTGGTCTGAGGGGCACGGGTGATCCCCTCGGACAGTGGAAGGGCGTGAGCACAGGAGGAGGGCTAAAAGCAGCAGGACGTAACTTTTCTGTGCTGGGTTTTCGGGCTTTTTTGTTTTTCCTCCCCCCTTGGCTATGTGAAGTCCTGTGCAGTCTTCGCCTATTGGCTTGACATTTTGGTTAATAGTTCGGAGTGACTCAGATGTAGGAGCGGGTGGGTTTCTTGCCAAGACAGAGTGTGTTACTTCTCTCTTGTGTGGCTAGCTAATTAGCAGGTAATTGGAAGCCGTCTGGGATTTGTTGCCCCGGATGGTGTTGGCCCACTTCTGGGGAGGGAGCAGACCTGTCTGGAAAAAAACTGCTTTCCTTGCTGGGGGTTAAGTGCTTCTCACACGCACCGCTTCTTGTCTGGCTGTGGGGCGAGTGGTTGTGCACCTCTGCAAGCTGTTGCTCTCTTTTTGGGAAAACAGAGATGGACCCCGTGGAGAGCAGAGGCTTTCGACTGAGCTGGCAGCTCTGATGAGGTGCCTCGAGTACCTGCAGGAGGACATCTCCCCCTGCACCAGGAAGGTTTATCTGTTGATTGGCAGCTGCTAGAATTGGGATAAAGTCTGCCCAAAGTGTGTGTCTGAGCCTGGTTTCAAAGTTTAACCTTGCAGCTGAGTGCAGAGTTGCAGTAATTGAGCTTGTGAAAGCAGGTACAGTGCATGGGTTTCGCCAGCGTGGGCATTCCGTAACAGTGACTAAATAACCTGGGAATTTGCATAATTTGAATCCCAGGGTTGTGAACCTGATTCAGAAACTTTCTCCTGAAGAGGATATGGGAAAGGGAAAATATACTGGCACTGCAGTAGTTAGGGCTACATCTTCAGGTAATGACAGCAGGGGGAAAAAAATCAGGCAAGGGATCAGTGAACATCGGCCACAAGCCAGTCAGCACCATCCCCAGGATGTATAGGACAGGGAGTTTGTAATTGTTAGAGAAGCTCATCTTGCCATCAATAGTGCTTTTTGTATAATGAAGACACTAGTAAGACTGAGCCCTTAATCAGGCCGAGCTAATGAAAACAGTTTCCGGCTGGCTTTTTGATTCTTGAGACCTACAATTACCTAAATACGTTGTCTACTGAGCTATTTCTGGTTGTTATTTGATTGTGTAACACCACCGGCAAAAATACGTGCTCAGGTGCTCTGAAGGCTCCTGTGAAAGGCAGTAAAAATGAGCATTTTGGTGAAGATTTAAGCATCTGTACGTCTTGAAAAGACAGCCTTGCTATTTTAGTGTTTGTAGTTTTTTGTCAACTGCTTGGTGAAGTTCGTTGCATTTGACCACCCTTTGTTTTATCCAGGACAGCTGCTTGAAAGAAGGTGATGCAAGTGGTAGCCATAAGAAAAAGAAAAGGGAAAAAAAACCTCAAAAATCCCTAACTGATGTGTTTTATTGCCTGGGTTTTGGGTTTTTTTGCAGGTGAGAAGCCTTATCACTGTGACTGGGAAGGCTGCGGATGGAAGTTTGCCCGATCTGATGAACTCACTCGTCACTACAGGAAACACACAGGCCACCGCCCTTTCCAGTGCCAGCGGTGCGACAGAGCATTTTCCAGGTCGGACCACCTCGCCTTGCACATGAAGAGGCACTTCTGATTGGGAAAGTAGTGGATCTTTCCCCCCAACTGCCACAGAGATTCAGTATTTACAGCACAAAGGACTGTCTTCCACAAGATGGGGAGAACTCATTTTTGAGCACTACAGATAATCGAGGTGAAGTCTTCCAAAGAGTGGAAAAGAGGGATAATTGCATATGGACATTGCAACTTACTTTTTTTTTTTTTAATAGTTATACACTTAAGACAACCAAAGACGTTGGGGTCAATGACTGGATTTTCTACCATTCCATTTGTAAATCCAACTTGAATTATTTCTGGACTACAGAATTGCCAAGGAGTGACTGGAAGTCACGGATATCAGGGTTAAACAGACTGTATGTAGTTTGGAGGGTGGGGATATTACACAGGGAAATTACATTCCCTTAATTTCCTTTCAATGCAATATTAGATGTACATGTCGTCTTGTACTTTCTTTTTTTTTTCCTTCTAAAAGCCATTACAATGTTAAAAGAGGAGGAAAAATTCAGGTACAGAATTATATTTTAAAAGCCTATTTCATGGTGCTTAGTGACTGTTGGTTCTAGAGGTACCAAAAACAGGAAGCCAAAGTTCTCAAACTGCTGCATATCTGACAAGGAACTATTTTTTATCTTCCGATTGCCAATTATGACCTAAATCAGGTGAATAACCCTGGTTTATCTTTTTGTTAAGAAAATAACTTTATGCAGACAGTCTGTAATGCACTGTGGTTTCGATGTGCAATAGTTTGTACAATGGTTTATTCCCAAATATGCCTTAAGCAGAACAAATGTTTTCTATATAGTTCTTTACATAATAAATATGTAATATAAATTTATGCAAACTTCTATTTTGTATATTTGTAAACTACGAAGTAATAATGAACATTTTGTTGGAATTTGTATTTTGCATATTCAAGTTGAAAATAAGTTTTAAATAAACCTATAATATTTTATCTGAATGGTTGCTCTAGTTTTCTTTTCTGTGCATGGACATGGCCAAATGAAGTTTGTTAGGTATTTGTGAGTGGTTGAGCTTACCAAGGCAAGGGGGGGGTTGGTGACAAACGCTTGTAGTCGCAAGACTCTGAAAGGCAGGATTGTGTAAGTGCAGTGCTGATGTAACATCTCTTTTTAGGGAAAAAGGTGTATGGAAAGTTTTTGCTCTGACTGTCAAATTGCCACTCATCTCACCTATGTGAGTGAAACTGTAGTGTAAAGTAATTCAGTTGGAATTATTTTTTAGAGGATATGCTTCTCTTGGGGATGTAAGACCTTGTGCATCTGATGATAACAAATTATACATTTGTTTGTTTGTTTGGTAGCAGTCTTTTCAGCAGTGAAGAATTCCCAGCTTCATTGCCTTGGATTTCTTAGGCAAGCCGGTGTAACCACTTTAGTGTGAGTGAAGGGAAACCTACTGAGTAATGAATGTCGAGCAAAGAATGAACATGGTTCAGAGAATAAAGAGTGTGTGCACAAAACGCCGCTTTAACCATCACTTGCGCGGAGCTTTCCTTTGAAACCTGCCCTGTCCTGGGAGTTCAGCCGCTCAAGGAAGAGCCAGGATTCCTGCAGGAATGCACGCGTAGCTGGGGAAGGCTGACCTTGCAGGGACTGAGGATGTGTTGCTGTGAGTCCCCGGCGTCCCTCCAGCGGCACGTGCTGTGGCTCCGAGCACCGTGGCTCCGAGCCTGCCCCAGGTCATCACCAGCCCCGTGGTGCTTCTCCTCTGGGACCTCATTCCTCCAGCTGCCTTGCAGAATGCATAGCAAACAGATGATTTCCACATTAATTTTTGGCATATAGGACCTGTTTTCCTCCCTACTCCTTGTTGAAAGGGAAGAAACGATTCCTCTTCAGCCGATTTGTAATGTCTGTCAGCTATGAATTTGGGTGTATGTAGGTAGTGTCCAGTAAAGCTGAGGGGGAAAAAAATAGCAGCAAGAGGCCTTTGTATCTTTGTAGTAGTTAAAACAAGAGTGGCCACATCAAGTTTTTATGTCCGAATGTGCCTTTGGAATGCTACTAAAGTTCACATTTTGATGTGGTGTTTGTGTGGGGACTGGTGCCATTTCTCCCTCAGTTTGTGTAAGTAATACAATGATGCAGAAAATATTTCTCACCCCTTATCGCCTAGGCATGCTTTGTTCAACTGAAAGCTATCTCTATTGATTTGGTTTGTAGGTAACACAGGGAGTAGGTAATGTCTTGTTTGGTTTGCAAATAGCAAGTATTTAAAGCTAAATTAAAGTTATGCGTCATCCTTTATCTGAAGCTTTTTTCTATGTGAAAACTTTTTTACAATTAAAGCAGTCTTTTTTTTTAACCTCCTCCGTTGTTCTGCCTGTGAATTCTGGATGAGAGATCCAAGGTCAGCATTGAGGCTGGCATGTGCTGAGGGCCTGAAGTGTTGTCCCATCCGGTATTACCAGGGCACTCTTGGTAGGATCTCCTCTGCATGGCTGCTGTTCAGAACCTGTTACATCTGTGCAAGGTCTATGTTCTAACACATCTGTAAGTACTGAAATCTGAAGATTTAATCTGAGAAACTGGTTTCTTCTGCTTTTCAAGCATTTTGTCATTAGTCACCCTTAAGAATTTTTGTAGGACACTAGCATTTAGTGAGGCATTATCCTCTTCAGTGAACTTCAGTTTCTGCTTGATGTTTTTATGGACCCTAAGTTTCTAGTTGCATGAACAATGGCATTCTTGAAACAGGGCATTGTTCCCCATTCCACTTGATTTTTCTTTTAATTCCCTTTTTTTTTCCCTGACCCTAACCAAGCTGTCCTAATGTATGAATCTCCAGACTGAAAGAGACACAAGTGTAATTTTGTATTTAAAAGGAAATCCTTCTGTGTCTTTAACCATTTACAAATTGCTACTCCTATACCTTTTTTGGGATGGGAGCCAACTGCTCCCTTTTTGCCACGCAGCATACTACCCATGAGAGGCAGTCCTTACTCTTAAGGAGATCTCGGGGGGAAATACCGAAATTAAGCAGCGCTCTGCTAAGTGGAGCTGGAAACAGCAGGTAGTGTTTGCCACCTGTTTTGTTGTGTCTGGCACCCTGGAGTTACACTTCGGTGCAGGATTGCACATGGATGCGGTGAAACAACACGTGTATCAAAAAGCGTATCTCGTGAAAACATATGTAAAACACCAAGCAGTCTTGTAAGTATGTCTTGAAAAACAAGATTTGTTTAGCGTTGCTAAAGCTGTGCTCATGTGCCACTCTGTTGGGGCATCTAAAGTCACTGTTTGAGTTTGTTAGGGGTGGCCTCTCTGACATGGGGTGAGCACCTCCAGAACTGCCCCAGAGCACTATTTCAGCTACCAAAGGCAAAAGCTCTTGCGGCATTGAGTTATCTCTGCAGTCAAACTGCAGCCGTCCTTAATCCCGCTCAGCCCTAGCCCAAGTCTCTCTGGAGCACACTTAGCATGGATAGATGGAGCTGTTTAAAACAAGATGGCACTTGCCTGCCTGCCTCCCAAGTGCCAAGTATTCAAAAGTGGCATCAGAGTAAAAATCTTCTCAGAGCCGCAACTGCCGTGCACTTGTCTGCTGCACACCACGGCCTGGGAGTCTGGGTTTGACTGTAACCCAGCACAAACAGCTCCAGCCACCCCCTGTCACATGGAAGGGCACTTGCAGGAGAGTTTTCTTTTCCCCCGTGGTGGTTACCAGCTCCTGCCACAGCTGAACTCAGCTGCGAATCTCACAGGGATTTATATTAAGCTGATATGAATCAGTGAGTTTCATTCTCCTTCTCTTTAATAAGGGAAGATCAGAGACTCCTGCGGTTAATCACCCCGAGTGCTAACGGTTCGACAGAATTAGTTTGCACAGGTTTCCTGTGGGAGTGTGCTAGGTCTTGGAGCTAGCCTGCTTTCATTGGAGTCCCTGGCAAGCACTTTTAGTGGCGTTTGAGTGCAAAAATTTCCAAAGTAACCTGTGTCTGTCCCCTGGGCTATCCTCCCCTGAGCGCGATTGGGTTGCATGCTCTAAGACAGCAGGAGAATGGGACTGGTTTGGGAGTTGGGGGCAGACAGAGCAGTGGTTACACCGTAGGACTCTGGCAGGGATCTGGATGTGATAGAAGTGCTGGTGGGAGGAAGTGGACCCAAGGTATGGTGAGCAAAACTGATACGGAGAAGAAGAGGAACATCAGCAGCACCAGCACCACCACCACCACCACCATGGGCGCTGCCACATATTTACTCGGCCTTGCCAGGAGAGCTCCCCAGATTAAACAGCTGTATTTGGGCTCAGTGGATGTATCTCTGGAGACCAAGGAGATGAGTGTTTACTAAAAAACGGGAAGGCCCATCATTCACTGAAATTTAATTGAGGTCACATTGGCTTGGAGCCACAGGGTAACACACCCACATTCCCCTGTCTGCCATACAGCTGGATGACTCACATTTCGTCTGCCCTTCACTCTTGCCGTGACTTTACCGGGGGAACATTTTCATTACTGCTGAAGGCATCGCCACTGAGTGCAGAAATTGTCTCTGCGGCGTGGAAGTGGGCGGTGGTGGTGTTTCTGCAGCCTTGTTCTCCACCCTGGATGCATAAAGGTATCTGTTAGTCTCTTTTTCACCTTTGGATGCATACCTTTGAGCCCTCAAGGCTAGAACCTTAATGGTGTGAAACACAGGAGGGGAAGAAAGTGGCTTGCACTTTATTAATGTTTATTCTATATTTAGAGCATGTGTTCGCAGAGTTTTACAGGAGACAGGCGGCCCTAATAGCTACTCACAAGAGGCGTTAGGCAGCTGCACCTTTTCCCTTCAGTAACGTTTTCCGTTCTCTTGGAGCTATGACTTCTTTTGTGACCAAGACGGTGATTTTCAGAGAGACCTGACTAGCTTGGGGTCAACCTCATGACTTGCTAATTAAGAAGAAGTTTTAGGGAACATGGAACACGCCAAGCTGCTTTCACTGTGAAACCTGGGTGAGCAGAAGGGTAATCATGTGCTGCTATCACCGCAGCCATCTTGCTGCAACCCTGAAAGGTTTTGCATGGTTTTGCTTTGGGTACAGCGTGCTTGTTTATCAAGCACAAGCTCAGGCTTGCTTAAATCTTGCCATTCAAGTTCTTCGCTGTTAAACTTTCAGGCTTTATTCAACAAAATAATCCAGCTTTCCTGTATTATTTGGTTGAAGGCCTTTGATTTTAAAAGCAGATATCCCACAGTTATCCAGAATGATATACCCCGCTACTGCCACAGCAGTTAGGAATGATCTGACAGGAAATGCCACGCCACCAGCACACATGGGCTTATTTACTGGGAGCCTCCTTGATGGTGCTCAGAATCTGTTTGTGCGTGTCACAGAGTCACAAAATCACAGAATCACAGAATAAATTGAGTTGGAAGGGACCCTCAAAGATCATTGAGTCCAACTCCTGGTCCTGCAGAGCACCATCCCTGAGTCCCACCATGTGCCCAAAAGCATTGTCCAAATTCTTCTTGGACTCTGTCAGGCTTGGGGCTGTGACCACTTCCCTGGGGAACCTGTTCCAGTGCCCAAACACCCTGTGGGGGAAGAACCTTTTCCTGATACCCAACCTAAACCTCCCCTGACACAACTTCAGGCCATTCCCTGGGCCCTGTCCTTGGTCACCACAGAGCAGAAGTCAGTGCCTGCCGCTGCTCTTCCCCTCAGGAGGANGCCATCGACCAGGACCCCCCGAACCATCCCAAGTTCAGAATCTGACACTTCCCCTTGTCAGACTCCAAACAGCTGGTGATTGCCTACCCCTCAAATTTGTCAAGGTCTCTGTGCAGGGCTTTCCTGCCCTCAAGGGACTCAAAAGCTCCTCTCAGTTTTGTATGATCTGTGAACTTGCTCAGTGTCCCTTCCAGTCCAGTGTCCAGGTCATTTATGAAGGTGTTGAAGAGCACAGAATCACAAAATCCACTGAGGATAGAGCCCTGTGGAAGTCCACATGGATGGCAGGAGCAGAGTCTTGGCTGTGCTTTGCCCTTCCACCCCTGGACAGGCACGGGAAGGCTCTGATTTTTCTGGCCTGAGGAACTAGGCTTGCATTTGCCACATGGGAAAACCTGACTCCCCAGGCTTTTCCCACTGAGTCCACCCTGCGCTTGCTGCTATGGAGATATTCTGCAGTGAGGGCTGTTCTCACGTGTGGAAGACTGCCTCTTGAGGTTCCTGCATGAGTTTGATTCACACACCAGGCCTCTAGGATGGTGCCATGGCATCAGCACTGTTTGGTGTCCAAATCTTGTCTAGGGTCTTCCTGCTTGGGGGATCTCCTGGAGGCTTAGCATCCATCATCCATTTCTCTTTTCTGATAAAAATTAAAACTGTGAATTATTATGTTGATAAAGTACTAGGGGCAACACTGATGGCAATTACTGAAGCATGTCAGAATTTAGTTTCCAAGCTCTGGACGAGGTTTTATCCTGTGTTTAGACTCAAAATATACTGATTCAATAATGCTGCTGGCAACCTAAGCAGGCTACGCAAAGGGATGCTTTTGTCTTTGCTCTGGGACATACAAGGCTTGGCTGTCCAGTCTCAGTTCCCTGTTTCAGCAGCAGACTCCCCTGTCTGACGAGGGATGGCTGAATTTGTTGGTTGTGCAGCAGGTTATTATTTGTGTTTCAAAATATCAAAATGCTTTCCAGTGGAAAGCAAAACAACTTTGCCTCTTTCAGCCTTCCTGCCTCCCCAGTAACTGTTCGTGCTCTCTGCAGCTTTGAAGAACATCACAATGCTGCTGTCACCTGTACAAGATGTTTGACTGCCTTCCTTCTGCAAACACCTCCATTTGTTCATTGGTGACCAGCATTTGCTTTGACAAGGTTCCCATGTTCACAATTTAAAACTCACTGCCAAGGCTTCCTGTGCAAAGAGACCAACAACTTGTGATTGTGGTGCAGAGGAGACCAGAGCACCACCGGGTAGGGCAGTGGCCACTTTTATCTGGCCATGGGTGTTCTGTCCCAGCCACTGGTCAGAAATGGGACTGAAACGCACAAGCAGCCCAGTGATGAGCATCTCTGGGGTGATTCCACTTCGCTCTCCCTGGAAAACTCCCATCCAGGGAACCCTGATGATTACAGGTTTGTCCAGGCTCAGGAGCCTGAGAAGCACAGATGCCTTTCCAACCTGTGTTTATTTTATGCTGTAGCTCTGCAGATTCCACTTAATAAACATTTGATCCTCTTCGGTGCCTTCCTGAGCTTCTGAGGGACCTTGTGACAAGGAGTTCCATGATTAATTATGAACTAGCCTAAAAATATAGGTGGGAGAGGAGGAAAAAAAAAAAAGTATTTATTTTCTGTAGTCTCTGAGGCTGCTGCCTTCCAGATTCCTGCTGTTTCCCCTTTCCTACATACTGCAGAGAAGACAGGATCTAACCTCCTTCAAGCTCTAAATCAGCCTTGATTTCATTGTGTACTACCAAAGGCTGGAAGGATTTGACTTTGGTTGTGTTTTTTTAATGCATTTGTGAAGAGAAAGTAAATATGAGATTTTTACATATGGATGAGTTAATCTAGTCTACTGTAGACTGGACAAATGCCAGGATATTTAGCATAATATGATATTTCAGTCAATATTTACATGGTGTTTTGGTTTACTGGTTGGGGTTTTTTTTATTTTGAGGACATCTAAGAAGCCCCTACCCATCAATCCTTTTTTTTTTGTTGTTTAAGGACAGGTGTTTCTTCACATTTTATTCAAAACAGAAACAAATACTTTTCAGAATTTTCTGTGTTACACCTTGCAAAGATTCATGAGTACACTGTTTGTCAAAATGTTTTCCAGCACATGTATCTAAACATCCACTCAGGTTGGAGTAACTCATTATTTATTTGTACACCTTTATTACTGAGGCATTACTAATATTTGTGGGGTTTGTGTATTTGCTACTATTATGTTTACTGTTATATGGAGAGGAAAACTGACCACAGCAATATTTGTTGGCCCAAATCTAACTCCAGTTTTTTCTCATTGATTACACTTTCTAAACCCTGTTTCTGCACATCTTTCCCTGTTGTTGTGTCCTAGGTCTCGAACAGCAAGTGTCAAAAATGCAGTGTCCTTTTGTACTGGGTACTGAAATTCATTCCAGGTGAGAGAAATCTCTTTCTAAGAAGCGATCGAGGTGTATCAGGGCTGTCTGGGAATCCGACTACTTCATTAACAAACCAAATTCATTTGGTTGCAGGTAAATCCCCTTGGTGAGATGAGGTTAGGGTTTATGCTGATTTGGAGCTATGCAAATAAACTGCATAAGCAAATCCAAAGCATTATATATAAATAGGTAGCACTTTGAAAAAAAGTTTAAGATCCGAATCTTCAGGGTCCAGCACTGGAAGCTGTGTGTGAATGAGGTGAAGGAGGGGGGAAGGGAGGCAGGGGGAAGGGAGGTATGGGAGAATACAGAGCAAAGGAATGATTTAAACATCGGCCAAACCGCTGTGTTAAGTCAGAGGTTTTCTCTGACTGGCTTCTCCCAGCATTTTATTTTGTGCTAAACACAAGGTGACACAGTTTACATTTAATAACTCTGCCCAAGCCAGTAATTGAAATAAATACTGACTGTCCATGAACACATCCCACTAAGCAGCACAGGAGCTCAGGGCAGAAATCTCTTCCTCTGCAGATGTATATCATGTATAAAACTTGGTGCATTAATTTCCTCAGGGAAGGAAGCACAAGGAAGTCACTCAGCAGATTTTTTTTCTGTCTTTCCCTGACTGCTGCTTTGCACTGTCTGGCTGCTGGGAGCAAGGTGACAGCAGAAAGCCGAACCTCCCAGGATAAATGCTGCGACTCTCTTTTCCCAGGCTGGACTGACAGCCAGCTCTTGGAGGCACACAGGGTCCACTCTGCCACTGCCTGCATGGCTCCCGAAACAGGGATGTGAAAACGGGAGAGAAGTTGGTAGGAGGAGAACTTACAGGCAGCCAAAATGGCTCAGCAGTGCTCGATGGAATAACAGCTGGTCTGATTTCCTCCCTGTTTGTATACAAATGGCTCAAACACAGAGTTGTTTTGGGCTACAGTCGATTATACTTCTTTGAAGCATGGTAGGTCTGTTGTTGCGCTGTTGTTTTCCTTCCTTCCTTCCTTCCTTCCTTCCTTCCTTCCTTCCTTCCTTCCTTCCTTCCTTCCTTTCCTTTCCTTTTTCTTCCTTCCTTCCTTTTTCTTCCTTCTTTCTTCCTCTTCCCTCTTTCACAGAATCACAGAATCATTCAGGTTGGAAAAAGACCTCTGAGATCCCTGAGTCCAACCTTGCCCTCCCTTCCTCTCTTCCTCCCTCTCTCCCCCACAACTGTGATTGCAGTGACAGCATTTAACGTCACCAGTTTAGTGCAAAGGAATTTGCCGTTTTGCTGTGGAGCCAAGGTGATAATTTTTTTAGGGAGATGGGGCTCTCACTTGACATGTGGGTGCTGCTCACTCAGATCCAGTCCTTGGAGCCCTGTGGTGGGAGCAACGTGACAAAACACTTTGCCAACCAGACAAATTGAGATGAAAGACTCAAAAACATGGCAAAAGGAGTCAGAAATCAAGAGACAAGGGGGCCTGGCTAAGCAGCTTGGCAAGGACCGAGTGAGCCAAGATCAAAACCACGACACAAGTGCTCTTCACGTCTGTGGGATGCAATGAAAAAGCAAGACACACATCACCATTCAGGGCATCATCTTCTTTCCTTTATTACAATGAAGAAAATGTATAACATGGTCAGGGTTTTCTACCTGGGAGGTGTGTGAAAGCTCAATTTTTTTTTTCCTCTGAATTCAAATGACATAAAAGTTCATGAAGTTCTCAGCAATGCTCATTATTTAGTATTCACAAATATGTTCTCAGGTGATGAGCAGGTGATGAGAAGCAGCAGGAAGGAGACACTGGGGAATGCAAATAAAGATGTGCCCACCTTGTGACTTTTGACTTAACTGGGCCCAAATGAGCGCTGGGTCCTGTGTCAAAAAGAGGTGGTGGTGATCTCTTCTTTCTTTAAAATGAGGGAGTGAGTAGAAAATTGCAGGCAGGCTTTTTTGATTCTTTGGGTTTGTTTGTTTGGGTTTTTTTTGGGGGGGTGGGGGTTCCCCCCCATACTTTGTAGAAGCTCTCTGGGTTTGCTCTGTTTATTTATAGACATTTCTGTGGCACTCATCACCATAGTATCTGGGTAAATCTTTCCTTTCCTGTATCGTGTAATTAAATCTATACAAAATACATATGGTTCTTGGCAGGGAAAGTTAAACCCTGCTTTTGGAAGGGGTTTGTGCCTTGCAATTAAGTACTGCTTTTCCAGTGCTGCGTGTTTCCATGTACATGTGAGCGGGGAAATAAAGTGCTGTTAGGGCTGTACCCTCACATACCTGCTGCCCTGGAGCATGGGGTCATTGCAGCCCAGTGGCTCTTTTGGGATCTTTGGATTTGGCACCTTTCTGGGGTCCCTGAGGCATTCCTCACTTGTCTAGGGCTGAAAGGACACTAACACACACACACACTGACCCTAAATGGGGAACTACAAAGTCGTCTTGAGACTCTTTTTGAGAGGGTAGCTTGCTATTTTTGTTTATCTGTGTGGAAGGGGCTCCTGGAAGGGTCAGCTCTTCCCTTCAGCCTGAAGTTTGCAGGAGGAGGAGCAGCAAGTGCTGGGGAGAGGCTGGATCTTTCTGGCACTGGTCACCCCTCCTCCGTGTCTGGCTTGTGCCCCATCCTCTAAAGGAATGTGACTCCAGCCTTCACTTCTGTGGAGCGTTTCATGGTGAAATGTCCTTCTGGTGTCTGGTGCAACGATCACGGGTGTCTTGCAGAGCTCAGCTGGGGGACTCTGGGGACAAGCTGACCCCTCAAGGACAGTTTTGCACTGGGAATTGGAGCAAAGGTCTGGAACAGGCGGTTCTGTCTCAGCAGGAGCCGGAATTCAGTAGGTGCCAGGCCAGCAGAGATGGCCTTCCACAGCACCCAGTGAGGGAAAACACTGCTTTCTCACAAAAACAGAAACAGGTCTGAGCTGGCTGTGCACCAGCCCTGGTAATGGTCCTGCAGATATTCGCTGGCTCAGGTGAGCCAGTGGTGCCTGGCATGGCAGTGCTTGGTGGTCCATATTCACACTCAGATGAACAGGGGATAATGTTTAAAAATAAGAGTTGACTCTCAGAGACTGTCTGCCTCCAGCAGTGGAGTCAACTGCCCACCCAGGACTGACTGACTGACTGCCACTGATTTGCCTCTGAGGCAGGAATCTGTAAGATATCTGGTGGTCTGAGTCCCATGGCAGTGCCAACATGAACATATTGGAGGAAATTAATCTGCCCCTTCCCTCTCTGACAGTAGTTTGTGTCACTCAATTAAAAAAAAAAAAAAAAAAAAAGAAAATGGAAAAGCGATAGCTGCACTAATTTATTGAGAATGATGTTGTAAAGAGCCTTGTTTCTCAGAAGCAGAGTAACCAGCTGTCCTCATACCTGCACATACCTTGTTGCATCCTCAGTCCCTTGTGAAAACCTCTGGCTGTGTTTGTGTTCCTTCTTGCGTTCTGTTTTTGGCAGGTACACCTGTAAAAGAGGTTTGTTCATCACCTCTTAGGCACTACTCACATGTCTTATGGCCTGGCTGAATCAGACCTTACAGAAACACAGTTGTCCCTGGTTTGTTGATGAACAGAATTTGGTTCATCTAAATCTCCAACAACAAATAAGGAAGGGTTATTGCCTTTTTTCTTAGGTGGGAAAACATGTATGCTGATTTTCAGGAGCAGAGAACCACAATACTAATTGAATGCAGACAATAACTATGTTTCCAGATGTTTGAATCATTGGGCTGTGCCCAATGATTGGGGTTTTTTTTTCCTTACCTTTTATTTCTTGTGTTTTATATAAGGCAAACAAGGCGAGGTATTAGCATGAGGTAGCTCTTGCTGGTGCTTGGAGCCTGGATGAAAAATCTTTTGTCAAGCATTAACAGATTGGGCAACATTCATCTCTGTCTAGATGACAAATACTGAGGGTGTTCCAGAAGCTTTAAGTGGGTTTTGGAGAAGGTCCAGGCTTCACCTTGAAATTCTCCTGCCGCGGACCAGGGAAGGCGGCACTACCTGAGCACACATGAGGAGCTCGCCGGGCTGCACAAGCAGCAGCAGATGGTCCTGTCGAGCCGTGATTAATTGTTTTCTAGTGCCACCGTGAGGTCTGCCGGTCCCGGGATTTCCTGGTGAGACCGGAGCTCCCGTCCAGCCCGGCCGCCAGGAGGGAGCTGCGGTGCCCGTGCCAAAATGTTCAGCGAAAGTCGGCACCTTTACCAGGGCAGCCCCCTTGACCACCGCCTGTTTGTGTGGGGGGAGATCTCCGAGGAGTTCAGGCTGGCGGCATCGGTTTAAACCAGGATCAACCAGGGTAAATAAATCGAGGCACGGAGCTGGCTGCATGGAGCCGCTGGTGCTGAAGGAAATCCCCGAGCCATCCCAGCACAACCGTGCCTTCCAGCTTCGGAAAACTGGGGAAGAGGCTCAGTACAGCCTCAGACTGCCTGCATAAACCACGGTCTTGTCTCTTAGCTGTGTGGTTCACTGATACACCAGCACAGTGGCTCTGCACTGGTGTAGAAGCATCTCACACCGCAGCCCTCCACGAGCACGCACCCAGGTCGGTTTGCTTGTTTGTCTGTCTGTTTGTTTGTTTGTTTCACATATTCAAACATCACTCAGAAGATGAAACGAAAGCTGCGTATTTCATGTCACCCTCCAAAGCTGGCCAAAACAAGTGATGGGCTCACAGTCATGCCAGGATATCTGGTGCATCTAAGAATGCCCAATGATGTTTTGGGAGGAAGCGTGCAGTAAGTTAAAAACAGGTTAAGGCACTGCTTTGGGACTCTAGAGACCTGGCATCAATTCCCAGCTCTGCCACAGACTCCCAGTGTCACCTGAGGCAAGCTATTTCCCTCCCAAAACACTTTCATAGTCAGAGAAGGCAAAATCCCACTTCATGTGAGTTCTGCCTTTGACTTGGTGGAGCCAGCTCCCACCCACGCATTTCAGAGCTTAAAAATTAAATGCAGGCTTTAAGCACCTTGCTGAAATAGTGCCAGAACTTACCTGCCTTTCAGCTTCCTACACCTAGAAGAGGAACAAAGATCACTTCCCTATTCGCACTCACTTTGCATGCCGTGGCTGAAGTCTGTTTGTCGTATGACTGAGTGTAATTATGGGGCCACACTGACCTGTTCCCCTGATAAAATGCAGCTCCAGCAAGAACCAGACTTGTCAGAGGCCTTGTGTTTGTCTGCCTTTTTTTGCACTCAGATGTTTTCATACCTTACCAGCCTCTCTGGACTAAGTGGGGCTTTTTCCACTGATAACTGGGAATAAACCATTCACAGCCCATGTCACTGGAGAAAAATCAGTGTTTCTGCCTGGGCTGGTGGTGAGGTTTCTACTGTGGGCCTCCTGCCTCTCCATTTTTTTTCATGGAATGGTCTGCTGTGGCAGCACACAGCTAAGTTTATATAACTGGCTCCTTGGAGCGCTCCCCTGAGCAGGATATTCCTGTTGGCGAAGGGCTGTGCATTTGCTTAAACCAACAGCTGTAAGTCTCAGCAGCCCCTGACAGGTACAAACAAGGAACCATACTGAGTGAGGGCTGAGGGCAGGAGGGATTACTGTGCTTAGCAAGAAATGGGCTCTGGCATTTACATGCGTATCGCGGATGCACTCTACAAGGTAAACAAATATGGCATAAAAGCACATTTGGCTATTCAAATGGCCTGATTGTTCCCATTATGATGATGTCTCCCAGCATGTATTTAGCAACACACTAATTGGCTTTACATTGGATCAGGAAGAAAACTTTTCACTATCTGTTTCAGGGATGGTTTCTGATGACATTTTCCTTTAAGATTTTATTTATTTATTTCTGGGGACTGTTTGAAATGAAAATAGATCCCTGGCTCCTGTTGACAAGCCAGGCTGCTGGTGCCAGGGCTGGCATTGGCCAGAGCAGAGCCTGCTGTGAGCAGGGATGGATGGAAAGGCATCTGCAGGTCCCTCCTCCAGCTCCAGGTCCTCCTCTTGCCCAGACAGTGGATGCGCCAGTGGTGGTTTGGCTCAACCAGGCACACACCAGTGACTCCTGAGCTGCCTCCACTTACAGCCTGAATATGCAAAGCAGTAACCAAAGACAAGCCTTGGTGAGATCTGGGTTATTTAAGCCTCAGGTGCATTTGCACGGCTCCAGCCTGACGGTCACAGACAGCAATCACAACTGAGGCCCTCCAGGACATCTATCAAACTGCTTGCCCTCCGCAGCGGGTTTTTGATTTCAGCGTTCAATGCATCAAGTAGTGTGTTTAGCTCTTCTGAAGCGGAAGTTGAAAAGCCCATGGGGGAAGCAGAAAGCAAACAGGCCATTCAGTTCAGCAGCCCCCCATACTGGGAATGTGCATTAGAACTGCAAGATTTTTAGACATCTGACTGATAAAATGGTTCTTAATTCTTCTCTAGTTGTGAGGGTAAATTTGTTCTGGTCATACATACAGCAACAGTTGGCAAGCTGAATCATAACCAGTAAGATAAACACTTGTGGCAAAGTAACCTTTGCCCCCACATTCGAGTGGATAAAGAGAATCTAATCAGATGTTTCATTTTAGCCTTGTTGCATCAACAAAACTTCTGGGATCTGGCACAAAATCTCCTCCTGTGCTGGTTGTTTAATATGATTTGAGGGTTATCTCCAAGGGAAGAGTAAGACAGGTAGGTGATGTGTGAGGGTTCAGAAAGCCCAGGGCTTATTGGCTGTGGGGTGATGGAGACACCAGGGCCAGGGTCCTAATCCAGCAGCTGCCGTGCCCTGCCAGCTGTGGCAGGGGAAGGGAAAACAGCAAACAGCCTTCCCTGCTCCACGTATTGTGGCTGAACTGCCTCACCAGAGGCACAGCTTGGAATTCCATCACCTGGTGCTCCTTCCCCCACTTTTGTGTAGGTTATCATGCCAGCAAAGCCTGGCTGTTCACAGGCACCCTGCAACAAGCAGATGTCAGAGCCACATGAACCAAAAACTTGGCCAGTACTTGGTGACAAACCCTTGTTTCAGCCCCAAGAGCATGGAAAAAAAAAATTCAGGCCTGGTTTGCAGGAGCTGGGGTTGTGGTGATACCCTGCATTTTGTACACAGACCGAAGGTCTGAACCATCTTTAGCCATGACCAGGGGTGCTTCTGAAAACCCAGACTGTCTTCTGGGTTAAAGCAGCACCACAGCTACAGCAGTACAAAAAAACCCAAAAATTGGGACCACACACTGCTGCTCTCCTGCTGTTCCACCACAGGCCTGGAAGTGTGTTCAGGGAAAATGCATTTAAAAAGAAATTGTTGGGGGAGAAAAAGGAATAAAAGTGTGGAAGAAGGAGTCTGTCCGTGTCTCAGAGCAGTCCTCTGAATCCCTCTCCTGTCTCTGCAGGCAGCAGCCCAGCTTTAAAACATGCACTTAGCTGGCATTTTTGGAAGCACAGCCCTGTCTCTTTCAGTGGCAAGAGCTATGCATGGTCAGTGGGGCCTCGGATCTTGTCTAGGCTTGAAGGCATGGCCATCATATAAATAACCACCAAACATTTCAAAGCCTTTGAAAACATTTCGTTTAATTTAACATTTTAATGCTAGGAATGGGACAGGGTTTAAGGTGTGGTGGTTTCACATATTTTTGGAACCTGTTTATCCGTCTTTTATTAAGACTTTAAGAAGGCAGCTCAAAATATCTCAGTGACTCCAGTGATGCTGTAATTTCTGCTTCTTTGTTTTCTCCATGTGATTAAGTTAAATTCGTGTCTCCATCTCAAGCTATTTCCTGGAGAGGCACTTAGAGGCCAGCATCACAAGGCTTTCTTTGGTTTCGATTGCTTTCAGATCGATGGCTGAGCTGGTGAGCAGAGACATGAAAACCTGTTTTGTACCTGGCATTGTCGTAGACTTACCCTAGCAACCTACCTTCCAGCTAAATTTAGTGTTTTTTCTTCTTTTAATAAGGACAACGAGTGAATAATTGCTGGTAAATTGTGTCCTGTCCTCGCAGGGTTCACTGTCCTTTCACAGACTGATATCCCTTCAGTGCTGGAAAATTAGGAGTGGAAATATCGCTCCAGCCAGCAAACTCTCGGTCCACATCTCATTGCAAGGGCAGGGCTTGCCCAAAGTTCTTTAGCCACTTTTTCCTCATCTGCACCAGCCTGAAGTGCTTCAGCTTTGAGATACTTGGGGTTTTTACCCTTCCCTGCTGCTTCTTCCCAAACAAAATGTATGTGACCTCAGCCCAGCTTTATTTGCCATCTCAGCACCCACAGAATTGTGTGGTTGAAGGGATGGTGCTGCCACACCACATCTCTGGCCAGCTGTTGGTAGTATGGGCCAGTGTGCATAGTGGGAGTGCACAGTTCCTGGAGCATCAGGAGTGACCCCATGTGCTGCATGACACAGAGAATGGTTTAAAGAAAATTCTGTGCCTGTGAAGAGCATGAGTCTGGGAAGAATTCTCCCTCTGCTAAGCAATTTTTCTGCAAATATTAGCATAGAACATGAGTATCCAGACATTCCCCAAACATGGAGGCTCCTGCCCACATCACAGGCTTGCTGCTGTTTTCCTGGTCCTGGACATAAACCAGAACACAGGGGTTTAAGAGTTTCAGCTGTGCTGTGCCTCACTGTTTTACAGGAAGTTATCCCTGATCAGCTGGTGCATGGAAGTGGTCCCTCCTGCCATACACACCACAGACTGGTTTCCAAAACCTAGTAAATGGCCTTCAAGTGTCACTGAGGGTGTTTTTCAACAAAATACTGAACATGAGCTGTCACCTACTCACAGAAACTTTTTCTCCTCTCTGAGGGGGGTTATGCACAAAACTGATATGCTCAGAAGCCAGGTTTAAGTACTGCCCTGCTATGAATTTGTACCTTTGATTCCCTAATTCCTTTGATTCCTTGCCTACTTAAAGGTTTGCCAGTAGAGTGTTTTTTGTTTTGTTTTGTTTTTTCTTTTTTAAGCAATTTACATTCATTATGATAAATGGGCAAGGCAGCTTGCAGAACCCCTAACTGCAGGTTTGTGCCTCTCAGCTGGTGCGATACTACAGGATCCAGCAGAGGTTGTTCTGTACAAGACCTGTCATTTACAGCTGCTGAATGAAGCAGAAGAATGCGTTTCCAGTTCCCTTCACAAAATACAGTGTTTTGCTCCCTCCATGCGTCACCATAATGAGAATTAGTGCAGATGGTCTAAAAACCTTTGTACTGCATCTTTATTTTTCAGTTTTCCCTCACTGGGACATGGGCAGACCCAGCAGAAAGATCTTTTCTTCTGTATCACTCCTTGGAGCAACAGCGAGATTTCTGTGCATCCTTGTGTCTCTCCCTCACTTTGCTCCAAAAAAGTGACAATTGAGTTAATAACCTGGGAGAAGGAGCCCTCAGCACTGCACAATGGAGATCCTTCTCCACTGGCATGAACAGGACATTTTTCAGGTCACCAGCACAGCACAGATTGACTTCTGTAAGGGCTGCTGATTTTCTGTTGATATTTTCCTGCCCTCTGTTAGTTTTCTTTCCTCCCAGCTGCTCGTCTCTTCCTGGTCCCTAGAGCAAGACGGCATTTAAACTTTCTCATTTGGAGCTGCAGTCTTGGAGAAGGGAACACTACCACCTTCAGAGAATTGGTGGAAGAGCAGCTGGAAGTGCACATGGGCTGCCTCCAAGCCTGAATACAAGAGCTGGAATCGAAACTCTCACATTTCCTACTCCTCCTTCTGCTCCTGGTTGGCTTTATCTGCTCCCCACGCCAACTGCACCAGATGTCTCCTGATCTCTGTATTCAAATGCACAGCCAGATACAATCTAGGGTTCTTTTAAAAATATCCTGTTGGTTTATTCTTATTTGGTTGATTTTTTAATTTGCTGACCTGTAAATGCACAATTTCAGTTGGAAGAGTCTGGCCTTTGCACAGAATATTAGAACCAGCCATGAAAAATGCCTAAGATAAAGCAGTCTCATGAAAATCATATTCCTCTTTGCAGAACTCAGTTTTCAGGATGAAATTTTGTGTTCAGTCCAGCCACTTGTTTGCTCTTGCCTGCACAGCAGTGTCTTCGCACCAGGAGGTGCTGGTCCATCACATTTCCTCTGAGCAGGGCATTTGGACTTCTGCAAGTATCGTTTTACACGTTTTTTTTTATTGGAACTAAAGCTGTAAAGAAAGAGAGGGGACTGCAGGTAATGTTACATTCCCTCAGATGCTGTCAGGTTGTGCAGCACCCAGTGATCCAGCCCATGTGCATTTGGGGTTTTCCCATTTTGGCCCAGACACCACAGAATTTTCTCAAAGACAAGCAGCTCTATTAATCACTCCCACTGTCAAACAAAGATGTTCTAACGAGAGATTCTTGCAGCACTTATAGAGAAAGGCAAGGCCATGAGGGGGTATCGTCTCTCCCACGGCTTTCTTGCGGCGCCTTCCCGGATAGCAGGGCTGCCCAAAGCCGGCGCGAACCCAGTGCCCCGAACGCCCTTGCTGGGGTGGGGTGGGGGGGTGGTTGGCACCAGGAGGGCTCAAGTTTGGCCCCACCGGTGGGAAGCCGGGTTTGGCGTGGAATGGGGGACGGCAAAAGACGTAGGAGACCCAAAGACAAAAGGAGGGACTCCGGGTGTGAGCGTATTGCAATTTATTATCACAGCAGGAACTCAGGGACCGGAGCCCCGAGCTGCTTGTGACACGGGATTTTAAGGGGAATAAACAGCCAATCAGGTGAGGGTACAGGAGAAGGGTTAGGGAGGGTCCAGGGTTACAGAGCCAATAACTTGGGGAATGGGGAGGAGTGAGGGAGAAGTCAAGAGGAGAGAACAAATCACCAACTGAATAACGGAGAACTTACTAGAACTTGGGGAGTATATAGAAATTAACTGACAACTGGGTATCCAATGAGGGGACTTGGGGGGTAGGCATGTCAGAACTTGGGTTAAACTATTGTGACGTCTGTTTCTGGGGGGAGCTCTTTCGTTTGGGAGCCCTCCACCAGAACTCCTTGTCTTTGGTGGTACATTCTGGGGCTCTCAAGCCTTTATTATTTATACGTATCACCCAAACAAGGGGGTTGTAATTCTGGCACAGAATGGGAGCTCCTTGCCCCATCACAAGGGGCTGCCCCACAGCTGAGTGATGCCTGCACGGCCTGAAGGAGAGATACCACTAAAATCTCTGCACTGAGGTTTCCTAGAAACCTCAGCTCATCCACTGCCTGTCACAATTACACAGGAGGATTAATGGGGAGAAAGTATCCAAATTCTGTTTTCTCTTGCTGGCTCAGCTAAAACACAGATTTCAGTGGCAAGAGGGCTGCTAAGTCTGCTCTGGAGGTAACTATGGTCATGGGTGAGTCACCTCACCCCCTGCTTGAGGAACCCCTCCCTGGCTTGGAGGCAAAATGCACCTTTATCACCAGAGCATGATAACCTGTGGATGAGGTTCTAAGAGCTCCAAAAAGGCAAAGATGGGACAGTCAGCCCACAGCTGGCCCCGAAACAGCAGCAGCTCAGCTGGAAACGTGGATGTTCCAGGGCATGCTGAGCTATTTCAAGAACATGGACCTGCCAGCCAAGAAGGGATGAGCTTATGTCAGCACCATTCAGTGATCCAAAAGCACTTCTAGAAAAGAGCTGTTAGGCTAATGTACGATATGGAGCAGAGGTCCCACACCAAATTACTGCCTCATGCCTGCTGCAGCAGGGGTTTCTGTAGGAAAACCACAGGAGGGCTGTTAATCAGGGAAAATCAGTGCCAGTCTGGCTGCAGTGGAATGGTCCTGGTGTGATGCCAGTGCCCCAGAGCCCCGTGCCAGGAGAGATGGCCTGTTCTGTGTGCATAATTTGGACACGCCTGATCTGGGCAGACTTCGCCAAGACCCTGGTGAGGTCTGCAAATGCGTTTGGCAAAAAGCATGCCAGGAAAAGCTGCTGAGCCTAAACAGCCTGGAAGTTTCACCTCTTCTCAGAAATCCTTCTCTGGCATGTGAAACAGCCCCCTGAGCAGCCAAAGTCAGAGGGCAGTGGGTGGCAAAGGTCAGTGAATCTTACATTTGTTTCTCAAGAAGTGCTTCTGGAAGATCAAACAAAAAGAAATTCTGAATCCAATGCCCTTTGAATCAACATTTTATTTGTCGTTAAAGGAATAAATCACCATCAACCTAGAGATAATTTTAGGTGCAGAAAGATGACTTCAGCTTCTCAGCGTCTGGACAAGAGAGCCTGATATTTCTCATTACAGTCATGACCAGCTGATGACTAGACATCCAGGAGAGAGACATCTAAGAATGCATTGCCTCCCAGCTTCTGACCCCTGGTTTTCCTGGAAAGGCAGAAAACAGCTGTGCAAGAGTGACTCACTCTGGTCATTTCTCCCTCAAGGGTCAGCTGGTTGTTACCGCTTTGCTTCAAACTCTGAGGAGGAGATTTACACTTTCTAGGAAAGAAAAATGTCATTACAGGTTCCTGTTGTCAACAGAATTCTCTGCTTTTATGCAAGTCTCTATGTTTATATCAGCCAGGGCAGACCCCAAACACGAACATTCCTGCCCCCTCTTTAAACAACCAAAACACTTTATTCTCCCTTGGAGATGTGCAAGCCACCCCAGAGCTGAAAGAGGAAGTCTTTTCTCCAGGCCACAGCCAAGTCAAACCCAAAAGCTGTCAGAGTGAAAGCCTGGCTTAGAATATTTGGGTTGGAATGGCCACATTTGCAAGGAGGTTCGTCTCACCTTGTGTGTGTGCTTGGAAGGCTTTCAAAGCGAACTGTAAACCTTGGGTTGCACACAAACATTCCCTTCCCTCAATGACAAGCCTTGAGGCCGAAGTCCCATCACTAAGTGTCCTCAGACACGCCTTTCCCTCCACACCTTGAGGACACTGCCCCTGAGCCAAAGGTCTGATATCACAGTGCGGGGACAAAGGGCGGGACAGGGAGCGGCTCTCACGGGACGTCTTCCGAATTATCACCCTGGCCTTTTTGTCAGCCAGGGTGCAGCAGAGATACACGCCAGACATCGATCCCAAGCTCACCTTTTTGCAGGGTGCTGATGCCTGTGTGGCTTGGGTCAAGGTTACAGGATGTGTATACAGCTTGAGTTATGAGATAACAATATAACCTAGATCATCATTTTCTATACCTATGTAATGCAGATCATAACTCTTTACACAGCGTACTAACTAATGTATCATTTACTAGCTACTTAATGCCTAAATGAACAAAACTCCCAGGTGGATAGTCTCAAAAGTAGATAAGCAGAGCCATATCAAGAAGCAGCAGGATGTACTGATGAAAAGTTGACAAATGTAAAGCCAATTAGCCACGAAATAAAGAATTTAGACCAGTTAGATCCAGAAAGACTGAGGAACACCGTAACTGCGCATGCTCCAAAGACAAAGCTGAAAAGTTCAGATGCGAGGAAGACCTCGAGCCTTCATCAAAGAAGACCCCCAAGACCACCTAAATTGGGGAAGCACAGGCACAGTGCAGAAGAACAATTTATGATCATGACATGACCTTATGTAAATTAATTCTGACATGTATATGATGATGTTAGAATGACATTGTGATATTGACTGTATAAATAAACCACAGCACTTGACAAAAGCACGTGAGTGAGGCGGAAAGATCCCCCTCATCTCTGGCACTGTAATAAGCAAATACCTGCTCCATAGACATCAATCTGTGGGGTTTCATTTCCAGCCCATCTTTTCGGGCATCAATGCTCAGGCTGCCTCTGCAGCATCTCCTGCTCTGAGGGTGCTGTAGTGACGCCTGGCAAGTACAGGAAAGATGGGATCCACTGCTCTAGGGTTGACCTGGCTTTTCTCAGCTCTGCTGAAAGAAATCCCCATGAATTTTAAAGGATTAGTCCTCGATGTTTGTGGTGAATGGCTTCAGCTGTTTGCTTTCCATGCACCTTTCCAAAGTCTGGAATTCAGCTTTTGGTTCTAGATTTGATCCTGAAGGTTCTGCCTCTGGGAATTTGATTCAACAAAGGTCCACATTTGGCAGTGGAACTGAACACCTCCAAGATGGCTCCTTTTTTACTAAGCATTTGAGCATGTTTCAGTGTGTTGTTTAGTATATGAGGAAGGCACAACAAAACAAAACAGACCCACTGTTTTCATCAGATGCATCTGAAATCTGTACCCAGGGGTTTGCAAACAAAAAAAAGCTGAACGTTTCATAGTGGAATATGGCAGGTGACCATGTGAGCTTGGGCTGCTGGTGCTGCCTTCATGGAAGGGCTGTCAGATGGGTGTTAAACCAGCACAAGAGGCAGAGCTGGTGTACTCTGAGGTTCATTTGTGTGCATTACAGATAAACACAAAAATAAAAATCCAGCGGTGAGCAAAGAGCCCTGCTGGCCTGCTGCTCTTTTTCACTATCCTGCTGTCATTCATATGCTGGTTAAATCCTCACACCTATCAGTCTATAATCAAGGGAGCCTGTGTAGAAATGCATTAAAATGGTATTCACTGCCTTTAGTCTTCACAGTGGTGCTACACCACGCTTTGCTCCTGATCTGTCTCCTAAAAGGTGTGCAGAAGGGGAGAAGGACCTGATTCTGATTTGCTTTTTCAAACAACCATTTCTTTTTATTTAGGATCAACTCTGGAGTTTCCAAGGGTTGGAGCACCCAGCCCTCCAGCCTGTGGGCTGTAGTGGGAGCTTAGAGCAGGTTCTGCACCAGGCTTATCCCCTTCATCCTTCCTGAATGTCAGGGCCGTGCTGCCACAAGCCCTGAGGAAGGATGCTCAGCCAGTAGGGCTGATTCACTTGCTGTCCCTCTCCTGGCCCAGCAGAGATTCAGCACAGGGCCTGTACCTTGTTTTTCTTCAAAGTCAGCTCTCCCAGGTCATTTGCAGGGCAGTTGTGGCCTAAAGCAGAGCTCCTGTAGAGCCGCCAGCCCTTGCCATGGCCAGTATAAACACAGAGGTGGTGCCTACATCTTCTCTGGGGTGCAGGGATGAGCTTGCTCATAACACTTCACTATAGCAGAACAAAAAACCAAGCTGGTTTTCCCAAGCCTTAGCCAACTGGGAGATGTTTGAGTGTCTGCTGGTGTGCAGATCATTGGAAGACACAATTTCACACAGATTTGCATCAGCTCCTTACAAAAATTGGAACCATCCAATGACTGGAAAGGGTGGGGAGTCTTCAAGAGGAAACAACCACCAAAATACTCAGGAGGGATGAGACAGGAAACTACAGAGAGACTGCAGAGCATGGACCAACACAAATGGAACAGCCAGAGAACCCTCAGCTTCCTTAGGAGAGGTCCAGGCTGGTTTTTTGCAGTGCAGGACACAAAGCTGGACAGACACTCCCATGGGTAGCACTTTCCTAGAAGTCCAGAGAGAAACCAGGCTCATCCTCCAAGAGTCCAACACGATGCTGATAGGGAGTCCACAGTGCTGATAGAGTCACAGTGGAGTCACAGCAGCTGAGTATTGGCACAGGACGTGGCAGCCAGGGCCATGCAAACTTGAGGAAAGCCAAGCCAGGTATTTCACACTGCCCAATTTTAACAAAGCACTTCAGGGTTTTCGCTGCTGGTATGACAAGCCCAGAGCATTTTATGTGACATTTTTGGAAACATGGAGCAAAAGGGATGAAGGACGTCACTTAAGGGTGACATCCTTACTTGACACTCAAGGATGTCACTGAAAAGTCCCAGCATTCCTGTGTTTTGAGACAAAAATCACTGAATCCAGTCCTACAGCCAGGATGCCAAGACAGAGAAAAGTACTAATTAATTGCATTGCAAGGTGGTGATTGGAAAAAAACCAACCCAGCACACAAGAATAAATCAGCCCAAAAGCGCATATCATTCCCCATGTGCTTTCTTCCACTGTGACCAACACCATCTGCTTCGAAAAAAAGGCATATGCTGCTATATTGAGACTTCTCTGAAACCCAAATTTGCTCATTTAGAGTCTTTGGGTATCTGCACTACAGCACAATGCAGAAAGAATCCATTTTAGAGAGAAGGGGATGCCGCGTGATGTGGTGTCTAACACCTAGAAGAGAAAAGCTTGGGAGCAGCTAAAAGGAGCTGAAAGGTGGAAGTGGACACTCTCAAACTAGGGCTGAGGGCTGCCCTTTTAAAGGGATGGGCAGTGACCCTGTGACCAGCAGCAGAGGGAAGCTAAGTCACCATCCCTGGACACCATGTCAGGCAAGGAATGCATGCACATTCTAAAACTGGTTATTGACTCCAACACAGCAGCAGCTGCAAAGTAGCTGGTGGTGAACATCAGGGCCAGAAGACCTCTTGGTCCTCAGTTTCAAATTCAGTGGAAAGGTGATCTGTGGACAAAGCCCATCCTCTCTATTCCCTTATTTTTTAAGTTTACCTTCCAGCTGTATCTCTGCTCTGTGTAATGTGGGTTTTTTTGCTGCAGCAGAGGTGTTCCAGGAAGGGGAGGCTGAGATGCCTTTGGAGTGTCACACGCCCCTGTCTGGAGCTGTGCAGGACATTGTCCCCTCAAGGAAGGCTCAGGAGGCACTCTGCCCTCAGGGTGGCTGTGTTCCATTCCCACCAGAGCTGTAGGATTCTCATCACAGACTTTTGAGTTTTATTTCCCTTTTGTGCCAAGTGTGAAGAGCTCTGAAAGGTACAGAGAGTCCTCATGGCTCTCATGGCTGCAGAGGCTGGCACAGGGAGAGGCACACAGGGGAAAGCTGGAAGGTTTTCCACCACATGCTGATGGTGCTGTCACCTTATTCGAGAAGCAGACAGTGAGAATTGTTCTCTAATTTTGTGCCTCATCACTGCCTTTAGTGGCACGGCTGAGCAAAGCACCACGGAGTCATTCAGAGTGGAAAAGGACTCTGAGATAATCAAGTCCACAACCTGTGGCTGTCACTACCTTGTCACCAGCCCAGAGCACTGAGTGCCTCATCCAGTCAGTCCCTGAACACCTCGGGGGATGGGGACTCCACATTCCAATGTTTAACAACCCTTCCCATGGAGAAATTCCTCCTGATGTCCACCCTGAGCCTTCCTTGGCCCAGCCTGAGGCCGTTCCCTCTCCTCCTGTCCCTGTTCCCTGGCAGCAGAGCCCGACCCCCCGGCTGCCCCCTCCTGTCAGGGAGTTGTGCAGAGCCAGAAGGGACCCACTGAGCCTCCTTTTCTCAGGTCCTGCACAATCCCCATACTCTCTACCATCAGATGTTCCCCTGAGCAGTCTGAACTGGGGCATGCATTCTTCAAATGATCCAAGATCCAAGTAGAATTGTTTGTTGGCATTGGAAAAAACAGAATTATTTCACCATTCTTTCTCTGGGAGGACTTTTTGCCTGTCCCACATGTATGAAGAGAAGGGATCCAGATTCCCCACAGCAGTGGCACAGCTGCCACCAGCACCAAGCTCCTGGATTACACTCCCAGCTGTTACGGCCATGCCAGCACACAGCTGGCTGCTATGGCATTTCATTTTCATTTATTCATGTCTCACACAGGGTGTTAGTCCTTTGGATGAGGAGACCACATGCAACCTTTGGGATTTTATTGAGGATGCCAAGAAAGGCAACCTTCCTCTTACCATTGATCACACATTCCACAACTAGGGAAAAATGTCAGAGACAGGGTACTGGAGGTGGCATGGATGTGAAGGGACAGGATCTGTGAGAGCAGGTAGAAATACAAGGTCAGGAAATGCTCTTTTATGGCAAAATATGTAGAACAATGTTATTTTAATTGTATTTATTGCAGTAAGACGCTCCTTGGGGATTACCAACATTTCACCAGCAAACACATCAAAAGTCACATGAGTACCAGATGTGGTACTAGAACCCAGATCTCTTCTTTAGTTTCATCTTTTGGATGTTCAAAGGAAAAAAAAAAAAGAAAGTTTAATTTGTATTTTTACAGCTTTGACCAAATTCTTGCTTTCTGTAACAAAGCTATGGGATCAAGTATATTCCACTTAAAATATATATTCTAACCACACATGGGCTCAGTGAAACCTGAGAACTGGAATTCACAAAAGGGAGCAGGACCTGGGAGAAATTTCGCCCATGCCATGCAGTGTCTCATGTTCCTCCCAGTGCAGGTCCTGCTCCAGTGTCACAGCACGAGTGTCCACGTCTGCTTTTACAGGAGAAGATGCAAAAGTCCCACTGATGCCCTTTTGTCCTTGTGGACTGTCCTCTCTAGGATCTTCACCACTGAGGGTGTTCAAGCCCCCACCAGCCCATCAGTCCTGGACCACAGATCACACCAGGGCTGTGGGCTGAGCTGACCTGGGTGATTCCTTCCCTACATCCATCTCCCTTCTGCTGTGCCACCACCCCCTTCTTCACACACCCTCACCCCTTGGGTTGAGCAAACAGAAGCTGATTCATACCAGGGGTGTTGATTCACTTGCCCAGGGTTAAGGGACTGTTTCACCAGCCCTTCCACCTCCCTGTGTGAAAGGAGTGCAGGGTTCACATGCTCCAGGGCTGTTGGCTGCTGGGTCACCTGTGGTTACCAAATGGATTCAGAAGTTATCCAGGGGTGAGCCCTCAGGGATGGAAACAGCTGGAGAGGGACTTACCTGGTCCCTGGTTTCCTTTGGGAACCAGTTTCAAAGCAACTTTGCATCTCAATAAGTACTTTCCAAAGAGCTGGAGGTCCTGGGAGAACCTGGCCCAAGGTGCTGCCAAATGCTGATCTCTGCAAGCAGTCAGGAAGAAGATACTGGAAATCCTCGGCTATCACCACCTACCTTTGGCCTTAATTATGTGTTCTACATCACCTGCTCCTTGATGCGAGGTCATTATGAGCTAAAGGAAGTCTGCAGAAAGTGCTCATTTACATTATGCAGGCTCCTTTCTCCGTAGTTTGGCTAATTGATATGTGTCATGTGTAGATATCTCACAGGGCTGCAAAGAGATTCACTGAGCGTTAGCTGTGAATCACATTTTGACTTTTTTTCCCCCTACAATGGAGCTGGCAGGAGAAAATTGCATTTGGAGGAAACTGGAAAACAAAGCAGCACAAAAAGCAGTACAAGACCTGCAGCAGAGGAGCCCGCGGTCTGTTTGCTTGGTGAATTTCAGATGTGGCAGCACTGACAGAACTAAGCAGGGTTTAGTACCTCCTGGGCCCCTGCACACTCACACAGAGGCAGACACAGCCAACCCCTGCAGCCAGACTCACTGGGGAATGCCTCCAAGGGCCTGCCACTGGTAATCCTGCACATTCCAGAGGTGCGATTTGGGATTGCCAAGGCCCTTCTCATGCTGTGACAGTACTGGCATAGGTGACCGCCAGCCTAGGAGAGTGCTGGAAGGTGGATGGACAATGGCATGTCCTCCCCTTGTCATCTGTAGCTGATCCAGAGGCATTTGCAGCCAAAAGGAATGCCTGGTATGAGGATATTTTTACTCAAAAGGAGTTACAAACGTGGTCTAATTCTGTAAGACTGCAAAGCTCCTCCTGGAACACTTCAGAGCAGTGCCTCCTTCAGGGAGCAAAGCCACAGTGGTGTCTGGGACACGCTGTCAGGGCCAAAACTGATAAAATTTAAGACCAGTCAGCACGCCTTGTGAAACAAACATTTTATTTTCAATAAGGCTGCTGCGCTGTCTTGGTACGCTCGATTGAATTTTCCAAGGTGTTTCACCCCGCAGCCTGTTGTAAGCCCTCATGTTGTGTAAGTTTCAGAGCGGGGGAAGACGTGATGTGAACACTTTCCCCTGGAGGTGGCAGGTCTTCTAGGTTCTGCTAATGAGATCATGAGAAACGTGTGGGTCTGCTTTGCCAACGCCCCCAGACAGGATCTTCTCGCTGCGAGGTTGTTTTGTTGGGCTGCCCGCTATCTAGACAACGACATCAGACCCCATCAGGCAAGCTCAGGGCATGACTCACAGGCTGTGAGACTGGAAAACCCGAGGAGGATGGGTCATCTCCAGAGGCTAAGCTGAATCAACCGGTTAATGGTCACAAGGCAACAGAAAAATATCTTTGTGGAGCTGAAAAATGGGCACAGAGTGTAAGCCAACGTGGGATACTGCCTGGTACCTCTTTAAAGCTAACCCACGCCCCAAGGAGCTCAAGGGACAAAGGAAGAGGAGCAAAGAGGGTTTGGGAGTTATGGGAAAGCTGTGGGAAATCAGTGCAGAGGGAGAACAGGAGTTGCTGTGGCCGAGACACTGGCATGTGAAAAAGGCATCAGATGCCATGAAACATCCCATGCCTGCCAACAGGGACAGCTGCTGAAGTGGCTAGCAGGCAAAAGTGGGCAATTCCTGTGATTTGCATGTTGTCAACTAAAAATACTGACTTACTTTACCCCAGAATTCTGAATAAACAACACAATTTTTTTTTTTCCCCTATACACCTTCCAATTCTTTGACAGGCACTTAGTGCTTGAGTTCAGATAAGCATAGATTAAATTAACACCAGCCAGGACTTAGTGCTGGGAAGAAATATGCCCTCATTATACTTCAAGAAGTCAAAAAACTCCACAGACTACTTATACATGTGAGGAGAAAGAAATTAGCTCCCCGCAGCAGGTCAGGCTGGCATGGACACAGTAAATGGGATGTTTGACTCCAGCAATAAATTATATGGATTGCCAGCAAGGATCTCATGTCTAAATCTCAGAAATCAAGTACCTGGGTCTTCACCTTCTGTGCTTGCTATAATTTATCTTCTTGGGAATGTTAATATCTTTTCCCAGCCTAAAAATCTTGGCAGGAGAGCAGAAAGTCTTTTATTGTAATGCTGATCAGTTTCTCTGATTTCCAGTTCTGTATGGCAGGCCTGCTGGGTGGGCCTGGTGATTCTGAACAGCCCAGAAGCCCTAATCCTACATTTTCAAGAGTGATACATGATTTTCAGGAAGCTAAATATGTGTGGATTCAGACTTTTCAGAAGTGTGTCTGGTGCCTCCTGGTAAAATCCATCCAAACAGTTTTCTAAATTTCTGCTCCACAGTGAAAATACGGCCCACTAATTTCTTGCTCACAGACTTCACCTTGTCATGCAAAATGCTGTCCACTTTCTCTTCATATGTTCTAAGCTGTAACCCCCCAACTGCAAATTGCAAATTAATGCATTTAGGATGTCTTTTTTCTGAGAAAAAGAAAGCTTTCAGGCGTTCACAGGAAATTTTCCGTAAAACTCCCCAGCAAGCAGGTCACAGAGGTTTGGGTGTCTGTGGTCAGAGTAGTTGCATGATGCCATTCAGTCCAATCCCCTACACTGCACAGGGAGTGCACAGGAAGAAAAATCTCAGGCTGCCTGGAAATGTTTCACTGGCTCAGCTGTGGAAACACCTCACAGATTCTATTTTTTTATTCAGCACCACCTTGGCTTTGTAATTATCTGGAGACCTTAATGGCCATTGGACAGCAAGCACAGGACTGTTCGTTCTTTTGAGGATTATATCTCACCCACACAACAAAATTAAAATAGCACAGCTTTCCACCTAAAAGGATTTCACCCCAGGCTCAGAAACACGATGACATCGGTTCATGTTCTAGAAAGGCACAGGACTTACCCCAAAATATACAGGAAACCAGTGGTGAAAGTAAGCATTGATATCATCCAACTTCTGCACCTGAAGGATGTGTGAATCATGGAATGCTCTAGGTTGGAAGAGACTTTAAAGATGATCCCATTCCAACCCCTGCCTTGGGCAGGGACACTTTCCACTACCCCAGGTTGCTCCAAGCCCCGTCCAACCTGGCCTTGGACACTGCCAGGGATCCAGGGGCAGCCACAGCTTCTCTGGGCATCCTGTGCCAGGGCCTCCCCTCCTTCACAGTAGAGAATTATCTCCTAATATCTGATCTAACCCTGCCCTCGGTCAGTTGAAAGCCATTCCCCCTTGTCCTGTCCCTCCACGCCCTTGTGAAAAAACTTCTCTCCAGCTCTCTTGGAAGCCCTTTAGGTACTGGGAAGTGCTCCAAGGTCTCCTTGGTTCCTTCTTTTCTCCAGCTGGACAGCCCCAGCTCTTTCAGCCAGTGTCCATGGCAGAGATACTCCAGCCTGGTGCACCTGTGGGGTGTTTCATGAGCCACAGGAGAGAGCAGCCAAAACCACATTCATGTGTCCTTTGCTCCCTCTGCTTCTGAGCTCTCACAGGGGAAAATTCAAAAAGAACCTTTCGGGATCAAAACCCTTTTGTTATCTGGCTTTTCGCCTGAAAAGAGTGGGTTATCCAGCTTCAAGACCCTGTTCTCCTTTTCCCCTCCTCTGCTCCCCTGTCCATCAAAGGCAATAAAGGAGGTGAACATGGGAAGGAGATCACACCACAGATGCTGGCCACAGGTCGTTAAACATCATTTTGGTCTCAGCTCTGTATAACAACCTTATTGTCCCCATCCTGGAGGGCTGTTAAAGCAGTAAACTTGCCAGCTAGCAGAACTTTTGGGTGTCTGATTGGTTGCTTCCAAGTGTTTCTTTTGGGAAGACTCAAAACTTTACTTTTTTCTTCTTTTCTTGTGTCAGTATGACATCAGTATCATTTAACAAAGGGCACAATACCTTCTGCAGATGGCTTTGTTAAGGCTCAGGAAGAATTAATTCTCTACTTCCAACTGGAAAAGGTCTTCAGAATAGCAGTGTTCCTATTTATACTCTGTTGGCTCAAAATGTCCTTTGCTTTGTAGGCCACAAGCTCTCTTTGAACAATGGCACTTCCTATTCTTTTTTTTTTTTCTAAATTTCAGTCTCTTCCCTACCACAGCAGTTTCTGGAGCTAAGATTGGTCATTGCCATGCTGCAGAGATTATTTATTTTAATGATCTCTTCCTACCTGACAGCCAAGGTGGCGAGGATGTAATTTCATGAGCCTTTCAAGCAATCATTCAGCAACACTTTAATACAAAGGGTGTCATTAAATGACCAGTCACATGCCCACCCCAGGGAACACCAGTCCTGCTCTGCAATCTGAGTGACTCAGTCACCCTATCAAGTGCCATGAAAGTGCACCAAAGCAACTGGGGAAAAAAAATTTGGCCAAATGGACACATTTTCTATTAAAATAATGCTGTTTATTATGAAGACATGCAGTCAGAATCTTCAAACTTTTGTCCTGCTGCCTCTTGCACTCTCATCAACATGCTTCAGGCTGCCCTTCATGTGGTTGTGACATCCTAGGGAAGCATTTATGTGTTTACACTGTTAGACTTTCAACATTCAGAGACTTCAAACATTCCAGGAGAACTGCTGGGTTTTGACATCTTGGGCCTTAATGAAGGACTCCATTTTTCAGAGGCACAAATAATTACTGGCAGAGTTAATTGCTGTAGTGTGCATACCTGAGCACCTCAGAGCAGCCAAAAAAGCAGACAGTTTTCTGGACTGAAATTGAGCTGTGTTGTGTCAACAAGGCAGCAGTTTGCAGATATGTTGTGGTTTAGTTTGGTCTGTTTTGTTTGCCTCTGTCACATCCCTGTGTTGCTCTTTGCCTCTGAAACCTGAAGTCAGACTCACAGTGGCCACCCCGTGATGTTTTGGGCCTTGCAAATATTACCCTGTTTAGATTTCCTTAAATCGTGGAACCCTTAAAATGGTGAAAAATGGTAACTAAGGAAAGGCAGGGAAGCCTTTGAAGGCTGAAATAAGCCCACACACACTGTCAGGTGCTGCAGGAGAGTGGCTTTTCCAGGTAGGATTCTTCTCTAGTGATGTTCTGTCTGTTCGCTGTGTGGTGAAGCCCAAGCCTGGGAGGTGTCCATGTTTTGGAAGAGAGAACATTCAGAGGCAGATGTGGAACTATTGCTTCTCCAGCTCCCTCTGCAGCAGATCTGCCCCGTGACCTTTCCCGACCTATTTAATGGGTCTTTTCAGGACAGTTACAGGGCTTCAAGGAACAGGAACAAAGTGGTAGTTTCTGAAGCTTCTAAATATCTTTGAAAAAAACCACAGCAGAGTCTTGTTCAATCTGTCCTTTCATCTTTGCCACTTAGCCTGTGTTAAAGATGGAGACATGCAGAACACTCCAGACACTATTATTCCCCAAAAGAGAATAAGAGTGCCAGAACAAGACAGAGCAATCTGCTGCTGACTGAAGTGCTCAGAGATGATGGGGGACAAAGGCCAGCGCAAGAAGAACAGAAAAGGGATCTCAACTAACCAGTTTCTGAGCAGGAAAGATGAAAGACTCGCTCCAGCTGCCATTGAAGTGAGTGTAAAGATTCTCATTAACCTAAGTGGGAGTCAGATGAAGGACTTGTTTGTTGTCCTGAGTTTTGCAGTTTCTCAGTGTTTCTCTTTGCTGTGATACTTTCTCATACATTCTGCTGTAAACATGGCCATGGTTTCTTGACAACTATCTATGTTTTGTTAACTGTCTGTGTTGTTATCATTCCATTCTCATAAGTGGAGAAATATGATAGATTGATGCTTTGACCAATGGAATGGAGAGGTAGTGATTTCTACCTCCAATCCATAGTGATTTGTAAAAATATATAAATAAAGGTCAGAGGGTTCTGCCCTCTCTCTCTTTTTGCCCTCTCTGTTTGCTCTCTCTCTGTAGTCTTTCATTTGGCTCTCCTTTTGGCTCCTCGGCCTAGTTGGCCTCATCCGTGCTACACTTCTTTGCTGTGTACCTTTGTGAAGCGGGAGGCATGGGTGCAAGCCTGCAGGGAGGCCTGGGAAGTGTCGGAACCAGGCAGAAAGAGGGGTCTGCTGCAGGTGGAAGGGGCAAGGACAGGATTTCTAACCTGGTTTGGAAAGCAAAACGCTGCACCCCCAGCATGGCATAAAAGCCACACACAAAACTTCAGCAGGAAGCAATGGAAGCAACTCCCCTCTCACAACAGCTTTGCTGGAATCTGGTGCTTTTGACAATCAGGACTAATTGGGCTGATTCAGCCAGGCTGTGCCTTGACTGGGTCACTCGTACCTATCCCCAGAGCCGTGCTGCTTCTCTGAATGCAAAACACAGCAGCCACCAAAGCTGCACAAACAACCCTTGCTTGGACATGTTTGGTCAGCTGCCAGCCCAGGCTACAATTCCACTGATCCCTCCTCCCTCCACTTGCCCTGCCCAGCCCTACACAGCTGGGCTGGAGCATCATCAGTGAGAGGAAATCAGCAAAAAAAAAATAAAATAGGGAAGTGCCTGTCAAATCCAGCTGCAGGGAGACACGCTCCCCCCAGAAGCCTGGCCTTCTCCAGGAATGCCCCCTCCCTGCACCTGTTGGAAGTGATATAGATTCCCTAATTAATTTTTGTAATTAACAGTTTTAATTA
>VYZT01040774.1:2799-13593 GCA_013400735.1 Pomatostomus ruficeps
TTCTGTCACTGATTACCAAGGAGAAGAGCTCAGCATGTTCGTCTCCCCTTCACCTTCTCAGGAAGCTGTAGAGGGCAATGAGGTCACCCCTCAACAACATCTCTGAAAACCAGACAAGCTCAAACTCCTCATCTGCTCCTCACAGGACATCCTTTCACCAGCTTTGTTGCCTTCCTTTGGACACACTGAAAGTTCTTCACATCCTTCTTTAATGGTGGGGCCCACAAGTTCACACAGTACTCAAGGTGAGGCCACACCAACACCGAATACAGTGGGATGATCACCTCTTTTGACCGGCTGGGGATGCCCTTTCTGATGCACCCCAGGGTGCAGGATCAGTCACCTCTGGACTGCCAGGGCACACACTGCTGACTCACATTGAGCTGCTGCCAACCAGATCCCTTTCTGCAGGACTGTTCTCCAGAAAATCCTCTCCCAGTTTATACCTGTGTCCAACATTACTCCACCCTAGATGCAGAATCTGATGTTTGGACTTGTCAAATTTCATCCCATTAAGCATAGCCAAAAGCACTGATTTATCTAGATGACACTGTAAAGCCTCCTGTCCCTCAAGAGAGTCAACAGCACATCTCACTGTGGCATCATCAGCAACTTGCTAAAGGTGCATTCAGCTCCTTCCTCCAGGTCATTGATAAACAGATGGAACAGGACTGGCCCTAGGTTTGCACCTGAGGAACATCGGTGGTGACGGGTCACCAGGCAGATGTAGCCCCATTCACCACAGCCCTCTGAGCTCTGCCCTTCAGCCTGTTCTTCCCTCAGCGCACTGTGAACTCACGCATCCCACAGTCGGGAAACTTCTCCAGAAGGATGCTGGGAAGGACAGTATCAAACACATGGACTTGGGAACATCATTTGGTGCAGTGGATCCCTTACAATTTCAGTGTACACAAATGGACAGTCCCTGTTCTCACTCTTGTCTGCGCCCCTCTCTCCTTCCTTTGACTGCTCGATCTATTTTTCCTTCAGTAGTTTTCATGACCCCACTTCCACAAATGCCTGAGGAGTGCAACTTTACAGAAGAAATGTTTTCTCTAGAGATATATTTTCAAGGAACTGTACTCTGAAATGCTACAGGTATTACTCATTGGGAAACAATTCCATTAAAGATACAAACAAATGTAGTTACTAAAAGAAGACCAGATCCTAATCTGAGGGAAGGTTTTAAAATAATAAATAAATTTGCAGTTCCATGTCATAATACTTTTTATTTTAACTGGCATTAAAAAAATAAAAAAAGTTTTCCAACTTGCTGATTATTGTTGTGCCAAATAAATTATTAATGACTTACCACTCATTTCAGTGTTGTTTCAGTAATTTAAAACATTTCCATTAAACAGTTCATTTTAAATGTAAACATTATTAATTTAATTACTACTAGATGTTTGACTACTCTCTCTGAATATAGAAAATATGGCACATACGAACTGTAATAATCACAAAAGGTTCTAGAATGAGGACAGTTGCTTATAAATGCCACAAACCTCCTTTTCAGAGAAGAGTTTATTAACAGAGGAAAAAACAATCCTATCTTTGCCCTTCAATATAAAATATTTCATGAATTTGTTTAATTAGTTATTTAGTATTATGATGAGAGCAGTTAATAAATCAGAAGCTGATTCAAATGCCTGATGAGAACAGTTACCTGAGAAGCAGTGAGCCTTAGCTAAACCCAATGATTTGAACCAAGTAAAAAGGGAATCTGAGTTGAGACTTCCACCTCGTGGGTATATTTCAGTCACCAATTACAGAGTATTTGTTGCTGTTAAAACTGTTCCAGTCTTTATGGGAAACTGGTAAATCAATTTAAATAGCAAATAAACTTTAGTAAACAAACTTTTAGATAAACTAATTTCAAAATGGAGTTTAAAATTTTCTTTCTAAAGATATCAAAACAATAATATTGCGCTGTAGAACATTTTCCTTCATTTCTGGCAAAAACAATCATTGCCACTTCCATTTTTTTAATCTGAAAGTTTAGCTAAACAACAGCAGTCTGGCGATTTTAAAGATATTCTTCATGTGCAAAGTATAGGCTCAAACACCCCAAGCAAAAGAAAATATGAAACTCCATCTCCTACATAATTACCTACTAGATAAAATGGACAATTAAATCATCATCTTTCTATTGGCTGCTTTGTAATTCCAGTCCTCAGTTTCTCAACTTTATCATGAATGCACCAAAACTAGTTATGTATTTGGTGTCACAGGCTGAAAACAAATGACTGAACAAAATATTTGATTTTTTTTTTTCCACTGAAGAATGCTATTGAAAAAAATCAGTTTGACATTAATTTCTTCCATCCTTTTCCCAACTAATCCTGCAATCAAACAAAATAAACTAATAATTCTCTTAATGCTAAATTATCAATACTGGGACGACCAATCTTTTTTCAGGCTCAACTGCAATGTCCTGCAGTTTCACTGGTGGCTACGCTCACTGCTGATATAATTTGGAGGAGCTAAACAGAGACACATGATGTATTCAGGTATCAAAAGTACTTAATACCTTCTTTTAGAATTCATTGAAAAAGATATTTTTCAAAATTAGGCAAAAGTGTAGCTAAATGAAAGAGAGAACAAATCCTGCTTTAGTGGTATTGACAAAGCAGTGAAGCCAACAACTATCACAGCACAAAATCATGATTTCATAGCAGACAGAAAAGGTTTGCAGCCTGCACTGCTGTAATACTTACCATTTAACACATTAGCTAGAGTTTTGTCAGTATGACATCCCACCCCCCTGGGATGCACATCCCAAAATAGAGAGGTTTCTTCACCAACATGCAATGCTAGCAGCCAAAATCACTGCTCCATAGCAGAGCAGAAGACTGTGATTATGTTAGAGGTATCAATTCCAAATGTGTTGTCTATTAAAGATAATTTGGCAAACGTGCCAACAAAACAACATTTTTTTTCTTTATATCAGTGAAATAAGATTTAATAAAGTGGCAAGCTAAAGGTATATATACACCTTCATACTGAGCTACAAAACCCCCCTGAATCATAAAATCATAGGATGTTCAGGGGTTGGAAAGAACTTTAAACCCCCCTGGCCTGGGCAGGGACACCTCCCACTAGACCAGATTGCTCAAGGGCTTATCCAACCTGGCTTTTAACACTGCCAGGGATGGGCAGCCACAACCTCCCTGCACAGCCTGTTCCGGTGTCTCACCACCCTTACAGTAACAAATTTCCTTCCTAATATCTAAGCTGAATTTCCCTTCTTTCAATTTGTACCCATTACACCTTGTATTATCACTACAGTTCCTGACAAAGAAATCCAAGCTATTGTTTTTCAATGGTCTCATTAGATTTTTAAGACTACTATTCATTCACCAGTCTCATTAAAAGTCACAAGGTGAAATCACCTACTATTAACATAAAATATGAATGATAAAGATGATGGCTGGCACTAGATTTTACTGGAGCATAGGTACCATGAATAATTAAGAGCAAATATTGTAAAATCTGAATAGTCAGATCATGCTTGTGATATATTAGCATGACTCTATCGGCTTTATTTATATTGTGAGCTTTTTTCTTATGTGTCCATGTGAAATGGAGAGAAGTCAACTCTTTTTAATGTAAGACTAAATAAACCATTTTGTACTTAAAACAAAAAAGGCCCACAAAATAGGTAGCAAGTGAGAATGATGATGTGCTAACACATTTTCCAAGAAATCAATAATCAGTGTGTTCTTAAAATGTCAGAAAAAAACACCACCTGGTTATCATTGATGTAATCTACTGTATGTTCCAACCGTACTGCAATTTTTCCTGTCCTTCTAGGAAGCGAAAAAGCATGCAACTGCTCATTACCAAAGAGAATAATGTCATGTCCAACTAAGAACAACTCTGAAGATATAATATTTGAATTATTAATAACAGAAAAGGGGAGCATTTATATAACTTATTTAACAAAAAATGTACTGGAATTGTCAACAGTAATGCATAAGGTGTCTCCAATAAAATAATGGATGCTTGGATGGCCCTACCCATGTTACACAACCAACACAACAGTGTCCTCTCACACAGTAAGAATGAAAATGGGGTATTTGGGTTTTGGTTATATATTAGATATACTTCCTGTCATCAGAGAATAAGAATATGCCAGGAAATAAGATACCAGAACATTTAGTATGACTCACAGTCCACTTTATGTCCCTAAATAGGGAAACCCAGTAACAGGAACAGCAACACTTCTGGTACCAGTGAGTACCTTTTTGTACCAGTTCTGATAGGAAAGAATTTTGTGAGGGCACATGGCTTCAAAAACAGAGAATATTAATTTCAAAGAAAGGCATTGCTTATATAAATGCAATCGTATGGTCCTCACAGACATAAAAAAATCATAGACATTATAATTAAACACTTCAATTTTACTTCAGCTAAGATCTTCATTCATTATTTCACTTTGTCTTGCCCAGACTAATACAGCAATTTCTTTCACAGTTTCTACAAATTCCCATTTTTTAAATTCAGACTCCTGTAAGACACAGAGTTCACATCTATCCTCAAGACAATTCTTATTTTTCTTTAACATCTCATTACAGGTAGTTTTAGCTCTTGCAATCCTGAAAATAATAACTTTCTAACTTTCTCAAAAAGAATCAGTTGCTTTTTTCCTATTTTCCTATTTGCCAAACTCCATTTTAATCTTAAATATGGTAATCTTGTTACTGGCAATATCTGATATTCCACCCTTTTGAAAGAGCTTTTGCATACTCTTGTACCTTATGACTTCTTTATTTTATAAAACCCATGCATAGTACTTTATCTCCTCTTAGCAGTGAAGAAGGAAGAAATTTCTAAGTCTAATGAACAAAAAAATATTTCACATTTTGCTAGAAAGGTGTCAACACTGCATGAAGTGTAGGAGCTCACAAGTGTAAGACTCCAGATTGAAACGGTTAAAAAATCCATTTGCAGTAACTTAATCCATTTCATACACATTAGGGCATTAGCCAATGTAAACACAGGCTAGTATTAAAGGCAAGCACGCATACAACTGTTTACAAGATCAGAGCTTTATCTTGGAGTTGCAGAAATTAATACACACAAAGAATAACAGAATGGAAAAAACTATGTCTACCAGTTCAAATAGTTCTGGATTATGAAAGTCATGAACTATGATTGTGTACCACTGATAATCAGAGCTATTGTTTAATATATTTGTTGATTTATTCTATCATGCTGAGTATAAATGCAAACACACAATCTTATTTGAGAGAGTAGTTCCAGACAGAGATTTCATAGTTGGTCTTATAATCACATTATATTGTATTGCACAGAATGACTGCCGATATAAGCAGGAAAGTTAGCTGAAACTGTGATCCAAGATACTACATACCAGGAATTCAAACATTTCGTTTTCATGTGTACTGCAAGTCTCCTTCTATAAACCGAAACATCTTTAGAAGTTTTAAGGTCGTAGTCTGAAGCAACTTAAATCTTTATGTAAGATTATTCTGCATGCCTTCATAATTGCAACATTTTTTCTAACACTGAGAAAAAAAGAGTTAATTTTTTGAATGCCTATATACAGCTCCAGTCCAGGTAAAAACAGATAACTGTTATTTTCATTTAACTGGGGACCAGAAAAAAAAATCCATTCTTGCACACAGTAGAAATACCTTCAAAATCAGGATACTGCAGAAACAACAGCTTCTGTTTCAGCATGAGCACAGTTTAGCTTCTTTAACTGGCATGCAGTGCCAACTGCATCTCATTGGGAGAAGCTGGTAGAGGCAGGTAAACAAACTCAGTATCTGGTGGAGAAGAGCACTTTAAGACCCTTTCAGCCCCAGTCTTATTAGCCCACCAGATTAAGCTTCTTCAGTTCTGGTGTTGACACACCGTAAAGCTCATTTCACTGCAGCTATTGGGAGTCACTGAACCTGCAGTGTCAGAGGCCTCCAGCCAGCCAGACCTGCTGATGGCCAATGTGGCTTTCCAGGTCACAGAATGCTGGGAGTGCCTGATGCTTCCCCACCAGGCTGGGGCAGACAAGCTGTTCTGTTGCAGGTGTGCTGTGGTTGAAGAGCTGTGTCACCAGGTGAGGTTGCTACAGGAGGAAGTGAACAGGCTGTGTAGTATTCCAGTAAATGAGTGGCTGATTGACTGGATATTTACTGAAATGCCACAGTCTTAAGATTCTCAGGAGTCTCAAACCTCCATTGCAGCAGAGAAGCAGTGGACTTAGAACGCTGCAAGGCAATTACTCTAGGATCTGTTGAAGATGAAGGCTGGAAGCAGATCACTCAGCATAACTGGAGGATGGTTCCTCTCCTTCCAAAAGCTTAACAAGTAGGACTGGCATCTTCTACAACACATATGAAGCCCTGTAACTTGAACACCAGACAACTGATGAGGTGGACAAAGGTCCTTTCTGGGACAGAGGGGCTACCTAAAGCAACACCATTTGTAACTTGCCTCTCAACCACCTCTGCTAAGAGGAAAAGAAGTGTAGTTGTAATAGGAGAGTCCCTTCTGAGGGGAATGGAGGGCCTGATATGCAGACTGGACCCAACTCACAGGGAAATCTCCTGTTTCCCAGGGGCTCGAAAAAGGGACATCACGGAAAACTCTCCAGCCTCTAGTAAGGTCCTCTGATTGCTATCTGTTATTGGCTGTTCAAGCAGGCAGCATCAAAATAACAAAGAGTAGTCTGAAAAAGAGACTTAAGGGCTCCGAGATGATTGGTTGAAGAATCAGAAACACAGGTATCCTTAAAAAAGGAATAATATTGATTGGAACAGATAAATGCATCAGGTCAATGTGTGACTCTGAGGCTGGTGTAGGCAGAAAAATTTGGGGGTTTTTGACCATGAGATAATCTATTAACACTGGTCTACTGACAGCATGTGCCTTTCTCAGAGGAGGAAAGGAGTTCTAGCACAGGAATAGCAGAGCTTTTTCACAGCTTGGAAGGGGGAAAGGGAAAATACCAGGCTTGCCAGTGATGAGCAATGGGATGGCGTGCCAAATCTTGAGGAAATGAGCACTAATGGAATCTCTCAATCTGCTTCACAAGGTGTTGTTTACAAAATACCACACCTGAAATGTTTCTACACTAATACACACAGTATAAAGAACAAACAGGATGAGCTCAAAGCTTTGGTCCAGTCCCAGAGATTTGATATCACTGACGTAAGTGAAACCTGGGGCGATGAATCCCTTTATTGGAGTGCCCCGTTGGATGGTTGCAGGCTCTTTAGGAGAGATAGACAGGGCAGAGGAGGCAGAGGGGTAGCATTGTATGTAATGAAAGAGATAGAATGTACGGAGCTCACCACTGACAATGGCACAGTTGAGAGCCTCTAGGTAAGAATCAAACAAATAATGTGAATGTCATCGTGGGAGTCTACTTACTATCGAATTCCTAGCTGGGACGATGAAACTGAAAAATTATTCTATGAGGAACTAAGGGATGCTTCCAAGTCAACCACCCTTGTCCTTACGGGGGACTTGAACTTGCCAGAAATCAACTGGGGGTATCACACAGCTCATGCAATCCAGGCCAGAAGATTCTTAAAAAACCTAGATGATAACTTTTATGCAACAGGTCCTGAGGGAGCCAATTTGGAAAGATGCCTTTCTTGACCTACTGCTTGTCAACAGAGAGGCTCTCGTGAGTGAAGTGGTGGTTGGTGGCCATCTTGGCCACAAACCACGAAGCAAATGAGTTTAAAATCTTTGTTAACAGGAGGAAAAGTGAGAGCAAAACTTCAGTTCTGGACATGAGGAGAACTGACTTCAGGTAGATCAGGGGACTAGTGAGTAAAGTCCCTGGGAAAATGTTTTTGAAGGTGCTGGGGTTCATCAATTCTGGTTACTTTTTAAACATCACCTCCTAAGGGCACAGGATCAGGCAATTCCCAAATGTCAGAAGTCAAGGAGACGAGGCAGAAGGCCAGCTTGGCTGAATAGGAACTTTTTCTTGAACATTAGATGGAAAAGGAAGGTGTATGTCCGGAGGAGGCAAGGTCAAGTGACATGGGAAGAATACAGAGATATTGCTTGCCACTGTAGAGAGAAAATTTACACAATCAAAGCTCAACTGGAGATGAACCTGGTCACAAATGTGGGGGACAATAAGAAGAATTTTTCAAATACATTAATGGTGAAAGGCAGCGTAGAAATACTATCAGTCCATTACAGGATGAGGATGGTCTCCTCACAAACAGGGACATAGACAAGGCAGAGGTGTCTAATGCATTCTTTGCCTCTGTCTTCGACACAGATGACAGACCAAGGGCATCTCAGTGCCCTGAGCTGAGATGGCACTCAGTGCACATGACTGTGAGAATGATCAGCGAGCTGATCATGAGCCAGCTGTGCCCAGGTGGCCAAGAAGGCCAAAGGCATCCTGGCTTGCATCAGCAGTGGTGTGGCCAGCAGGGCTAGGGCAGCAACTGTCCCTCTGTACCTGGCACCTTGAATCATGTGCTCAGTTCTGGGCCCTTCACTACAGGAAAGACACTGAGGTGCTGGAGTGTGTCCAGAGGACAACAAAGCTGGTGAAGAGTCTGGAGGTATTATGAGGAGCAGTTGAGGGAGCTGGGGTTGTTTAACCTGGAGAAAAGGAGGCTGAGAGGAGACTGTATTGCTCTCTACAACTGCCTGAAGGGAGGTTGTAGCCAGGTGGGTTATGGTCTCTTGTCCCAGGCAACCAGTGACAAACAAGATGAAAAGGCCTCAAGTTGCATCATGGGGGGTCTAGTTTGGATAATAGGAAATTTCTGTATGCAAAGGGTTCTCACTCTTGGGAACAGGCTGCTAAGAGATGTGATTGAGTCACAAAAAGATGTGTAGATGTGGTACTCAGGGACATGGTTTAGTGGTGGACTTGGAAATGTTATGTTAATGGTTTGATTAGATGTTCTGATAGATCTTTTTCAACCCAAAGTAATCTATGATTCTACATGATTCTAAATAATTCTATAATCATATACTTGTGTATTTCCTGTTTGGTTTTTGATTTCTTTTTCTTTAACAGTGGCAGAAGAGTTCTTTTGAGCATCTTACAACTTGAGCAAGTTTATACTGGGCAGTTTGTCAATTTTTCAGCTTTATCTCTGATTTCTAGAGCTGACCTACTGCAGTTTCTCAGTCATGTTATCCATAAAGGCCTCCAAGAATAGCCTTTTGTAGATCTACTCAATAGTAAGCCTATGGAGCTTTTGCTGAAATAACACAATCACCAGATATAACAGTTATAGAACAGACCATTTCAGCTTAAATAATAAAACGTATCAAAGACTATGTGCCTCATAGTGGAACTGTTACTTAACCTCAGCTATAGGTATTGCTATCAGCTCTTTTCAGAATACAGTACAAAACCCCCAAACATCTGAAAGCTGATATTTTTTTTTCCAGTTAGCAGAATTTGTGCCTTACATAATTAATTCAGACTTAACAGCAGTCTAACCTACCACCTGCCACTTGCAATTTCTAACTTTAAACATGTTACTTCTGTTATGTTCTCAGTATTACACCCACATTTCCAACAAGCAGAATAGCAAAATTAGATCATTACATATTACTTCATCAACTGTTACTGAATCATGAAACATAAACTAAAAATATATAGGAGAACGGATTGTCTAAACAGACAAGTAACGGAAGAAATCTATTCAAAAGGCAAAGTACGAGTTTCTCTGAAGGTTTCCAGTAGCAATTGTTTTTCAAAGATAAATGCACTTTCCAATACACAAGGGTGCTTTTGTGCTTTTTGTTGGGCAGGGAAACAGGCGGTTGAGCAGAAAAAGTTCTTCCTTCTCACTTTCCCACTAGACAGGAATCCCTTCCACTTAACATCTTACACTAAATTCTCTAAAAAACATTGTGACTACCAATCTGAACAGAAATTCTTGCAAATCAGAGCTTTGATGTTGGATCAGAAAAACTTCATTTAATTATTTCATAACTGAAAGTTTATACCTACTAAACACACCACTAACAACTCCATTTTGATTCAGAAAAAATAAAAATATTTTTTCACCATTTCTTGTAAGATAGTTATTCAAAATATCCTCAACAATAAACAGGTATTTTCAGCTAAAATTATAAGGATAAAAAAACACTGCGTAATGACCCTTAAAATATGTTATCATATAATATTTAAAAAGATTGGAAAAAAATATGAAGGCTTTTAAAAATACTTTTTTTCTTTAAATAGACATGACCTTTTTTGTATTTGTTGGTATTTCTAATGGCAGAAAGGAGACACTGAAACAAAACCAAACCACACATAAAGACAATAAAGTACAGTTAGATCCTACATTTTTATCTTAATAATTTCTGATTCAGTACTGAAAGGTTAGACTTCAGAAACTTAATACAAATTTCACTGAATAGCAAAAGAAAATCTCTTTGAAATGAACAGTTTAATCAGGTTTTCTACCAGTGATTTCTGTTATGGCTAAGTCACTGTGATGCCTGATTGTTTTTGTCCTTTTTATACCCTTTTATACATTTTATACCTTTTATACCCTTTTCCTTCCCTGTACACCTCACCCTTATACCCTGTATCTTTAGTACTGCATGTTTATGGTTTTGTAGTCTGATATTTATTTTAGTTTGGGGGTTCTCTGAGGGGGGAAGACAAAACATCTCTACTATCTTAAAACTACAGGCTCCAACCTTGAAGAGTCTGGGTTCTGGAACATGTTTTTGAGCCAGGCTGTAGTTTCATTTAGGGGGGGTGGGAATAGGGAGATAGTTACCTCACTTGTTAAGNGGGGGCGAATAGGGAGATAGTTACCTCAC